>JAIOTZ010001577.1:0-31501 GCA_023374045.1 Limonium bicolor | reverse complement strand
TTCTCTTTCTTGTCCCATTCCAGCGAGACATAGGAAGTTCCAAAACCCTCTCAAGCTGTGTTCTTGAGTGTTCAAGGCAAATCAATCCCATTTGCACCTAAGGTAATGATTTAAGGCTTATTTTAGCTCTTTTCTTCATCTCTTCATTACCTACACTTGGAGCCTGATATCACTTTCCATGGCTCATTCTCAGCATTTTAAACCTTGAAAACAATCCATTCTGGCTGAAGCAAGTTTTGGGACCAAGTTCCAAAATTACATTATAAGGTAAAAACATACCTTAAGCATTTCTATTCTCCATCCGGTTTTCTTCTTCTGATTTCTATGAGTTTATTCACTATAATCTTCATATTTACATGTTTATTCAGTTGGTTAACCATTTGGAGCAAGGGTGGCCGAAAATCAAAGGAAATATCATTCTTAAGGCATTTTGCCAAGGTAAAACCTATTACCATAGCAGCTTGTTGTTGTCTAGCTATTCCCTATGTTTATATGGTGAATTTAACACCATGTGGTGTGTTTAATTAAGGCCGAAACCCATTGGAGATTACCTAGCATTTTTAAGGTGATTTTTGCCTTAAATCTTACATTAATTGTTTTTATGGTTAAGCTCATGCTTGGAGTGTAACCATATCTTATTTTGGTGTATTAAACATGTGTGAGTGCTGTGGTGATTTTTCCTCCAAGCTGCCGAATGGGTATAAGGGCATTAAGTACATAAATCAGGTATAAACACCTTAAACTTATGATTTATGATTTCTTAGCATATATAAATTATGTGCCAAGAGTGGAGGTATTTATATGGGTGATTTTAACCTAAGTATGGAAATAAATGTCTAAGATAAATTAAGCTAGTCATTTAAGTGATTTAATTAACATAATGGTCAAATTATGACATTATGTGGAAAAATAAATAAACTATAGTAAGGCCGAGAGCTTGTATTATATTTTGAGCTATTAATGTGTTATTTTATGTTATAAAGCAAAGTTGTAATAAGGCCATGTCATTAGGCCATTTTATTTAAGTTGAAAAGCTAAATTAATTTGTTTTATGCACTTACTATTAAGTAAGGGGTCAAAGCCGTAAATAAACAAACATTAGAGGGTTGTAGGAGAATATAGCCGAAATTTGGGATTTAAAATGTATTTAAATAAAAATTATAAGATTTTATAAAGTTTTGGGGTGAAATTGCAAATATTGGAAAGTTTGGGGTAATCTATGTAATTACCGAGAAAGTGGGGTCAAAATGATGTTTGGAAGTCAAACATTGACCAAGCAAAAGACTTTGACCAGATTCGATGATTTATTAATTTAGTTATCAAATTATACTAAGTTATGTATTAAAATGTAAAAATTACATAACATATGGGTATATGTGTGATTAGAAAGTTTGGGTATAAAATGATATTTTATACACCTATGGGTTATTAGGAATTTTTAGGAATTTATTTGGTTAAATTGGAGTTAATATGGATTATATAAGTATAATATATGATATTTTATATCATTGTTACATATGGGTAACATTGTGGTAGAAACCGTAAATATGGAAAGTATAAGGTTAGGAATGATATTTATAACCTTTGGTATAGTTTGGTAATTTTTGGAGTTATATATAAGGTTTTATTAAGATATGTATAATATATAGTTTTAATGACATTAGAAACTATATGTTATAAAATGGGGTTATTTAGTGAATATGGAAAGTTGAAGGGTTGGAAATTAATTTGAAACGGGCCTAGGGTCTGTTCGGCAATTATAACACTTTATAACCGTAGGTTATAATTATATTAAGGTTTAACGATAATAATATAAGGTATTATTATAAGTGTGACAATGGAATATATTTGGAGTTGATTTGTAAATTATGGAAGTATGGTGGAATTAATAAAACCGAGAATGCTATGGGCTGTTGGTATCTTATAACAATTTATAACTATAGGTTATAATTGTTTTAATGACATAAATGTCATAACATATTTTATATAACTATAATATAACATTATACAAATTATGTGGTGGGCTTTGTAAATAATTAAGAGGACAAGGGTGTTGTTCGGAAATAATGAGAATTTTAGAATAAACATTTATAATATGGCTTAAAATGTTATAAAGGTTATAACATTTATAATATAAGAAATATTCATTAAAAGAGAATGAATATATTATAAAGGTTTACCATATAATAAATGGTCCCATAATACATATATATAAATAAATATATGTTATGGTGTGGAAAAATATAATATGGTTCAATAACCATAAATTACCATAATTAAAATGATATAAGATAAAGAGAAAAGAATTACAAACATTAGACATGGAAATTCTAATGTTAAGAGTATACATGGAATAATAAGGATTTATATAATTCAAAGTATTTACATATGAATTATACTACATTAAACTTGGAAAAATAAACCTTAGGAAAATAAATACTAAGGTGAAATGTATAATATATGATTAAGAATTATACATGCAAATATAGAAACAAACTATATAATATACAAGGGTATATTGAATTACATGCGAAACCAAGTTCAAACTTTAAGTATATTAAATATACGAGATGCGACTACGCATGTAATATAACGTTTTTCCACATCCCGAGTTAAGCTGAAAACCCGACAAACGTTGACAGTTAATAACGGGGGATAAACCGGGAGGGATTAGTAAAGGTACGGGGTGCCGTAGTGTATTGTTAGTATGAGATGCTGATGCATAGTGTGATGCATATTAATAGATTGATAGAGGCGTCTCGAGGATCACCAGAGATTTTAGCTGATTCATACTCCACGGTCATATAATCCCGGTGCACGGTATGTTATTTATGTGGCTTGATTGTCTCTGAGAGTTTCCTCAGTTCAGACACTGTGTGAAAATCTGTGTTAAGATTGAATGTCTGCTTGTGTGAATTAATATGCTTGAGTTGTGTATTAATGTGGCTCTATCATTATAACTGTTGAATGATAAGAGTACCGTTCGTATATATGAACATATTATAAAATGAACTAGCGGCAATGATGCTATCTTATATGTAATATAAGGAACATAAGTAAAACGTTGTAGCATTAGGATAATAAGATATATATATATATTATCCGAGACTTATATACGAAGCATTGGCCTCTTTAACGCCGCTCTAGTATCTAACACTGGATCTCGAGTCGACGTACTCAGGATTGAACTAACGACCTTAGTCTGCTGTGTTAGGAAAAATAGTAAACGATGCGATGGTATACATTTGTTAGTCAAGAGGATGTGGCTCTGGCTGTGATTTGAGATCAATTAACGATACTAGGAGACCGTGTGAGTATCTGAAAGTATCAAGGTAAAATTCCAACGGACTACAGATGGTTCGTTGGTCGGAGACTCTACCGCTGAAGTGGCTACTGCCGTGGGTGACCCGCCATAGGAGATGGGTAACTTAGAGACGCGTCGTTCTAATGAGACGTTGTCATTAGGCATGACTGGACAATTACGAACGACTATATTAGTTCGTACATTAGGCGAACATTATTTGGGCTTGTATGCCAAAGACGGGATATTATACTTGTTTATAATTCTCGTTGTTTCGCCTTGTTGCTCAGTGGTATGCTTTGTGGTTATGTGTTGTATGTTGGTGGATTTGTTGAAACGAGTCATTGTGCTCATATTGTGTGTTGTGAAATGGTTGATTGAGTCATTGTACTTTGTCTGAATGTGAACTGGTTGAGTCGAGTCGCTGTACTCAGTGTGGATTATTGTGGTTGTTTGGTCGAGTGAGTCGTCGTACTCAATTATGAACTATAAGTGTTTGTTGGAATGGAGTCTCTGTACTTCATATAAGCGTTTTAACGCTTTCAGTGGTTTACTACGATGCGATGTGTGAAGCCAGGGGCTTGTTTGCTATTTGAGTTTATTGCAATATATGTTGTTGCTTTACAGTTTTTATATTAAACTACTTGCATGAAAATGAATTACATGCTCTCGACCAATTAACTGAGGCCGAGGGGGCATGACAGTCAGGTAGTAACATACTCAGCAGGGGCTGATTCCATACCACAAACAAACATTTTGCATGTATGCAGCTTCCGATGTCGACAAAGAGAGGGACGCGCTGGGTATTTAGTTACAGTTGTTTAAATATGCACTGTTGCATTTTGATACGAACTTAGAAACGTGTATAGGATTGGGATACATAGAATGCTCACTAGAATGTATTTTATATTGGTTTTGGAAGGTTAGATCTATCTCTTGTTGTCACTATGGAAATTGTTCGTACTTATATATTATATATATATATATATATATATATATCAGTAAGCACGTTATTACTCGTATGGGCGAGTGAGAACGGCGACACCAGTAGTTCAATTGTTTAGATTACCGCTGCGATTACAATGTTAAGTAAGACGATTAGAGGCCGATTAGAGTAGGGGTGTTACATACACGCTACCTACAAATGAAGGTTACGACTGGCGTAATGACATTGATAATGTCAATGATGGATGAGATAACGGTGCCGATATCAATCTTAACAACACGCGAGGAAATTGGTATGCTTGAGCATGGCAGCAAGTGTGAGGTTGAAGGCAACGATCAAGGTGCAGAACTTTATGCAACATAGAATACTAATACTAAGATGAGAATGGAATTTAAAATAGTGGTGTTAGTTTTTTTTTGGCTTTCTTCGTGTATTATATGTAGTGCCTCCAGGGCCAGGCTCCCCCTTCTGTGTGAGAAAACTTCTCTTATACTCCCTCCATCCTAAATTGACCCGTCTTGTTCACTATGTGTACATGTCGTTTGACTTCAATATTTAACATATAAGATAAAAATAATTTTTAAAATTTAAGTTTTACAATGATTATTTACATGATAAACTATTTATTATTAAATTTAATTTTATGAACTTATTTTATCTTATATGCTTAATATTGAAGTGGAAAAATGTACCATAAAGCAAACAAGACGGACATTTTAGGACGGGGAGTATATTAACATGTTAGGACTTAAGATTATCTTCAAACAATGAAGAGGATAATGGCTAGATTCAAAACAAACAAATAAGTTAGAGATTAACAAGGGTAAACATGAAAAAAAATGAAAAATGTGAGGATAGGTCATCTAGAATCCTAACTGACTATCTTTTTGTTTTATTTTTTTCTTGAAAATAACATGTAAATAAAATTTAAAAAAAAATATTTCTTTTTGAGTTTTTTGTCATTTAAATTAAAATAAACTACAAGTAAAGATAAAAAATGCATTTTGTTTCTTTTTTAATTTTGAAACAATCAAACACATAAGTTGAGAAAAAAGAGGGATAATAATATGCAAAAAAGTAAAGAAGAGATTACGTAAAAATAAAGGGGTAAATAACCAAATGCTAATAACAATATTTTTGTTTTTTTCCTTCAATATTCACCTGTAAAGAATTTTGAAAGTGTTTTTGTTTTGGAAAATAAACAATAGTAAAATAAAAGAAAAAAGGATGTAATTTTTGTTCTTTTCTTTTTCCTTTTATAAAAATCTGATTTAAAAATTAGAAAGTAGAAAAGAAAATTTATTTGAAGAAAACTGAACTTCAAACTTCTGAATGAAAAATAAAAAATGTTTGTTCTAGAACCATTAACCTCTTGTACCTCTTTCACCACTACACCACCCATATGACTTCTTGTCACTTACACCACCTTTCTCAGTTTTCACGACATCATAACCCACATCAAATTTACCATCCTAAAGCCCATATTTTTTTCCAAAAACAAGAGAAATATCCAATGAATAAAACATGACCAGTTTACCTCCTCCAAACCTAGAAATTCCTCCTTTTCCGCTTAAGAGAAGGTAAAGATTTTGGGGATAACGATGATCTTAACCAAAATGACCTGGGTTGGGTTGTGGTTAAATTCAATAAGTTGAGTTTGACCATGCTGCATTTGATGATCCTTGTAGATAAGGTGCGACTTTAAGTGCTTCACATATGATACCATTCCACTGCCCAGCACCTGTCTGAGTCCTTTATTCCTTAGGTTGCGTTCGAAATAAATATTGCTTGTAAGTCCCGGGTTTTTCAAGATCTTCTCTTTTTGTGAAATATGACGGCACCCAAGATGATTTATTTCTAGTTGCTAGCATATCCACATCATCATGTCCATCATCATGACAATTACATTGGTCACCATTATAAACAACGTAAATAAACACATCTATCTGTTATCCTTGGGTGAAATTCAACTTCTAGAAATTCCATAAAGAAATCATCCCTTGTGAGGCACAAATTGCAAGAAGGGTGAGGGTTGCGCTTTTTTAATGATAATCTGGACTCCCTAACTAATTATTTCTTACATTGTTAGGCAGTGTCTGAGATATGGTCCCCTCTCACTGATGTCTAGAGTGTCCCTTCTAGGAGTACTGAAGCTTTGTTACAATAGTTCTATCATATGGCTCTTAACTAGACTACTACAAATATACTCATACAGCTAATCTTTTAAGGGTGATCTAGGGCTAAACACAATTTAGATCAATCTCGGTGGTCCCTAATTGAAGAAAAAAGGGCTTTTATTAAAACTTATTGTATGTCTATTGTTGTGCAAAATAGTAGTGAAACTATCATGCGAACTAATGAGTAGTGAACCCAGTCATTGTAGTTCAACAAGGTCGTATCCACAGGGACTTCGTAACTATTTAATCAATTATAAGTTTAGTGTTTGTGCAAGAATATAAACAAAAGTGCATAACTGTAAATTGGGGATTTTTGGGGTTTTTGTTAATGATTGAAGAAATAAAAGAAAACAATAAAACTAAACTATCTAATCTAGGATAGGTGTAGCTCAGGATGGAAAATTGCACCCGCAACCCTTTACTACCAATTGTCGAATCTTTGATTAACAGCTAAACAACGGAAATTTAATTAATAACCAAATCTAGGTCTATTAATCCAAACCAATGTAAACGGGAATCGAATGTTAGCTCGAATCTTCAATTCAACCGGAAGTGTAACACCCCAACTAACAACAACAAACTTAACAACAAACTTTAGCGGAAAACATACTTCATCACTTACTAAACTCAATGGTGTTACACGCCGTTAACCACCCACGTGGCTAACAAGGCTAATACATATACATTGTACCGGTCTGATGGACTAGATTCCCGAGCAACTACACAATACTATCCCTTTCTATTAACAACATCCAACATACATATACATTCCAACTGTACCGAGTATTTACAAGCTAGTGCCGATAACAATTTCGGTCTTACTACACCTACATTACATGTACAACCTAAATGGCTAACATTAACAAACGACTACCCCGTCCTACTCTCGAACGGCTTCCAGCTCCTTGTACCTGAAATAGGAAAGAGAAAAAGGGTGGCCCCCCAGGGGGCTCAGCACCTTTGCTGGTATGGTAATCCCGTAGCCTGTATGCTACCGGGCCACGCACAACTATTTGTCATCTTAGCATGCGGTTGATTACATTTAAATCATGCATGTACATAAATAACACAAACACACTACATTCCACAACAGTGGTCACAACAAATACAGACAACACAAACACCTATTAAATCACTCTTTGTGTTCTTTGACCCTAGAGTGTTTCTCCTCTAATGGAGCTATTACCTTAATAGACGACACATACCCACTAGTCGGGTTAATCCATAAACGTCTCCTTTACAACTGGGATTCATATCCATGATCCACATATTTCACATTTAAACAACATATAACATCACATCGCAAATAACATTGCAGTGCATCAAAATACATAACATAACGGGTACGGATCTCTTTAGGAACCGCCCCTAGCATAGTTAGTTCACTGGGAGAGCCTAGAGGATGCTGTCAAACTCATGCTAAGCTCGTTTACATAACTCGTTACCGTCCTGTTAGGCGAACGGATAACTTAACACAAAGATGGATTGGATATAGTAATCCGAACACACCGTACATAATCCCCAACAGACGTGAGTCAAGAGCCTTGGTTAAGCTCAGGGGTGATTGAAGACCAATGGAGGAAGACAACCAACAGAGAGGAAGCTGAAGAAACTGTATACAACAACTCCCAAACAACACGCGACCGGAACAACCGGATTCCTCACCCCCCATAATATATAAATATTCACAATAAAGACTCCGCTGTGGAACCTATCACACCAGCACACAATGCGGTATTACAACTGAGTTAATCACACAAAGGAGGGTCACACATTCACAGCAACATCACTCACAACATCACATAACCAACTCACGCATAGCCGTGGTTAGAACGTTCCTTAGGTTGGAAACGTTATTACCGGATACTGTTCTCTTACGTTTACCTAACAGTGGTTAACTAGCCTTTCATGCGCATTTGAGGTTACCGGTATCGGTACGTAAACTCACAACAATAATAGCGACTGTAAACTCGTTTCATGATTTATCTTATAACGTGGCAAACATACAGAAAAAACACATTGGCATACAAGCCAGTGTAATCCGGTAGGACACAGGTTGCAAGAAAACCATACCTGTCACCGGAGTCCACTCTATCATGTCCACTTATGTTCCTCGAACAATTCTCGAACAACTGGTAACATTACATTTACTTTTATTAACATCGGGGTAACATGATAGTTTAAAGTCTAATGCTAATAACTCACCCCCATTAACTAGTTAAATAACTTTACATTTTTAACTTGTTTTACTTTCACATTTACTACAACTTTTCACCCACTTAATTGTCATTATAACTCACCTAACATGTCCTTAACAACTTTATAACATCATTACTTATCAATCCCCATCATTAGACATCATTTTCCAACCTTAAACAACATTTTTAGAGTGGTCCGGGACTTGGTCCTTACCTTAAGTCCCGGATCAACACTTACAGAAACTCTCGGCTGATTTTTAACATTGGTCCGGGACCTTGTACCGACCCCAAGTCCCGGACCAGGGTGTTTGTGCAACTCTCGGCCATTTTTCTTGCATGGTCCGGGACATCATCCAATACCTAAGTCTTGGACCACTGTAACAGAATTTCCAAATTGACATTTTCTAGTCTTGCTTCATCTATTCTCTTCATCCACTGATTACCCAAACTTCACACATGAACTTAGGCATATTCTAATACCAAAACATCACTTTGATTCACCTCAAAACATTGTCCAAACTTGTTACTAAATTTCCTTACAAGATTTACCAACACTTGTAATATTTTCCATTGAGTTCCTAAGTGGTGTTTCACACCTATGTTAACCATTATCCCAAAATGTTTCCTCTCCACCTTAACATCATCTCCCAAAGATCTTTTCTTACTAACCAAATCTCCCTTTTTCATAACTTCTTAAAATTCATTTCTCAAATCCTTACCTAAACATCATTCCCTCCTTGTATATCAACATTATCTAAACCTTAAACAAACTTCTCCAAGACTTTAGTACATCCCAAAAACACCCATTGGATTCCTAGAACTTCCAAGATAATGCCTAAATCCTTGTAGCACTTTCGAACACCTTAATACATGTTTTCTTCCTTAATAAAACATTTATCCATTCCTAACACTTCCTAGTTCACCAAAGTTCATTTAAGCACTTAAAACTTCCTATACATTTCCCAAATTTTGCCATGGGTGATCCTAGCACATTAACACTCCAAAACACATAGTTTTCACCATTAAACATTCAAGAACAACTAAATCCATCAAGAACCTTCTCACACACAAAACTTCACCAAATTTACACTACATCACAAGATAGTGCATAATTGAATTGCTTGGCACTTAGGTCCTTAAATAACATGGCTCTTAGGCCCTTAAATAACATAAACCTTAAACACTGAATTTCCCATATGTATATATTGCCTTTGACCTGCAAATACACCCATCAATACATATGCCCTTAATAAACTCCTTGAGAGCATTTTACTAGCTCATTTGCCATTGGCTCCTTAGGTATTTTATTAAGCAAATCAAGCTCATTTTTTCTAAGGCATTTAAACTACATTGAGATAGTTTGTTTACCTCTTTTCTTCAAGACTTTTATTTGAACACTCTTGTTCTTCCTTGTTTGCAAATCGGCCAGAGGACTTGGTTACTTGTCAATGTTCTAATCATTACACAAGTAAAACCAATGAGCATTCAAGCTTCATGCTTAAACTCATTTACAAACCCTAGGTTATATACATTGTCTTAACACATTAGGATAGTTGTTTTACCTTGGAAACAAAAGAGAGCTTGAATAAGCATCAAGAGAGGACTCCACCAAGCCCTTGAATGATTGAAATGAAGCTATGGAAGAACAAGTGAAGACACCATTAATGGTGAATTTTCGGACATGCACAAAAATGAGAGGAAACTTAGTTTTTCTTTGAGTTTCCTTACCTTGAAGCAAAAGAGAACAACAAGGCATGAAAAGGTGAGCTCAAGCTCCTTCAATGGAGAATCTTCATGGCACTAAAATGGAGTTCTTGAAGATTTGAAAAGAGAGAAGTGTAGAGCTTGGCCTAACTAAGACAAATATGGTCTTAGAATTTGATTTGGTATATGGAGCTAGAAGTTACAAGCTAAGGAAGTTGGAGAATGGCTACTTGCTGTAGCAAAACCGATGGAGAGAGGAGGAAGAAGGGTTGGCTACGGTGGGAACAAGAGAGGAATGAGAGAATGTGAGGAAACTAGCTAGTTTGGGAGATATTTAAGCTAAAAGCAAATAGTAACTTTTGCTTTATCATTTACTTAACTTATTTATTTGTGTAGGTGTGGTGAGTCACCCATGAAAACCGGCCCCCTTGGTGTTTTAGGCTAAGTCATGGTCTTTGTTGACCAACAAGACAACTTATATTGTAAACTAGCTTATTTTTGTTACTATTCACAAACTAAGGCACATATTTGTGAAATTTTTGATTTCTCATTGCTTTAAACCTCCTAATGTGATACTAAGTAGTACACATGTTAATTAAATAGTAATGATGGACATTTAGCCACTCAAAACTCATTTACAAGATAATTTTTCAAAAATGTGCTTTAAGACTCCTTAAAGCACATTTTGTGTTTTAGCTTGTTTTCAAGCTTGGTTTTCTTTTGTAATTGGTTTAATATGTTCATTAACATATAAATAAGGTCTTGGTAAGCTTATTAGGACTTAACCAAACTTATCCCTAGCTTAGAGCACATTTTAGCCCATATTGACCTTAAGGCATTTATTTGTGTTTTGTTTGGTTTCATTGTCTACCAAGGTCTCCTAAGGACTTAATTATCCTTATTAAATCATAATCGAACATTACTAAGTCTTGGTAGGCTCATTGGGTCCCACCCAAGTTCACTCCAAGCTTAGAGCATGTTTTTGCTCAAACTGTGTCTTAGTGTTTTATTGTGTTTTTACTATGGTTTAAATTGTACACTGATGTTTCTAAGGCACTTTTTAGCCTTTAAATACCATAGTTTAACATTTAAACAACATCTCAAGGTTTGGGGTATTTCAATCTACCCCCTTAAAAGAACTTCATCCTCGAAGTGCACACTTCCCTCACATCAATTGAATTAGAATACAGGGATTACTTGTAAAATAAAACTTCCATAACCAAACATACTTTACATCACACCCTCGGACTTAACGGTCCGGGTACACATACACATCCATACATAACATAACATACTTACATGGTAACCTCGGACTTAATGGTCCGGGTACCTTAACAACATTTGCACATACACAGCAACCCTTAGACTCTTGGGTCCGGGTAACATAACAACGTTTAGACCCATAGGTCTTGATAACATAACAGCCTTTAGACACATAGGTCTATGTAACATAACAACTTTTAGACACATAGGTCTAGGTAACATAACAACTTCCAGAACTCAACCACATTAGGACTCAAGGTCAAAATAATATGTATTACAAATACCACACAACATGTCTTAGCATGTATGGCAACCAAAAATATCTTTTGTATACACTGTCATCCTGCAAAACCCGGTCGCGATGGACACCTTCTGTCCCCGTTCCCTTGGGAGATCAAAAACAATCACTTAAATTTAAAATTTTCATTTGTAAGGTTAAGTACGAGAACTTTAATTATGTAAGGTATCTATCGATGTTTTATAAATACCGATTCAAAATCCTTTTGAAAACGCATACAGCTCCAAGTCCAACTTAAGCTCTTTGCTTCTTTTCCTAACGTGGTTATTTGTGACCACTTGTAGGGAGCTTCAAGAATCATCCAACCCTGATGTGATCAGCATCAGTGTTGAACTATCCTTCCACCCCAATTTGTGTTTGGCTTCCCTTGATCACATGTAAATCAAGTTCCACCTCCCACTTCATTTTCAAGCATCAAATAATACATACATTTCCAATTTTCTATCTTTTAGTCTTTCTAGTCATAATCATTACATCTCCAAGGAATAGAACTCCGTCTATCAGTTATCTTCCAGATTTAACTTAATCCAAGTTACCTAGGGAATCTCATTCTCACTAGGTTCTATGTCGGTTTCATACCCTTTCATGAATCACTATATCACATATATACATATATTTTATCAAAATACAACACACGGTTTTACATTTATACACTGTCGAGGTTTTTGTTCCCCGGGAGTTTCTTTACTCCCTTATGCTTGTACTTTCACACACAACTATTAACAAAATGAACACACTTATCACAATGGTATTCGCATCTTCTGTGCGCAATCACCACAATTAAACCATGAATGAATGCGTATGTTTATGTAACGCACGCACCACTCATCCAAACAAATCATTTTGTGCTATGCACAACATAGTTCACGTACACTTGTACGGTAAAACACACTAAGCGGTTTTGCGCTCTACACCCCTTAAAAGGGATTACGCCCACGTAATCAACCACTGAATATTGGTTTAAAGAGTTCTACCGTCGTGAAGTGTTTCAACTTCTACGCGGTCTGTTATACAATGTGTTCTGGTTAGAGGATCTTAACCATATTGGCGGTTTAGTCCCTAAACCAAGAATTCTCATTGGAGTTTATTTAACTCATAACCAATTTTGGTCCTGGCCTGTGAGGCTTCTAGGCATCAATAATTAGTCATTCACTCATGTTCACTATGCACATTCAACACTTGAGTCACTGGCTCACCAGTTTCTGCTGCGTAACTCTGATAACTGTAGAGCTTAGTTTGCCCCACTCGTTATTCTTACTGTATCGTACATTTCCAATTATCACCTTTATCTTGGTAATAGTGGTTTCTCAACCGATGCGTGGTATCTCTTACCGTGAGCATATTCGGTGAGTTTCAAAACTTTCCATCCACTTCGCTAATAACTTACTGCGTAAACTGCCACGTATTTCACAATGATTGACTTGATTGCTTCCTACTTTCTATCGGTTGAGATTGAGCTACTACCCAATGTGTAGTGCTCTCTCGGTTATTTCCCACACTCGAGGTATATTCCATACCGATATCTAGTATTCCGTGTTACTGCAGTCACTTATTGCTAATCATGCCCCCACATTTGGTTCTGTACAAGTACTCTTTCATTGGTCCGACCTTGCATTTCCTATGCATCTGTCACTATGGCGTTATAAGCCGCCTTCTGTTTCCACCAAAATTAACATTTCCTGAATCCTAGCTATCCCACTCGATCATTACTGCACAAGTACAATACCAAAACACTCAGTCATACAGAGTGTAGAGGCGTAAACTCTTGACAGTGAATCTCTCATGAGATTGCAATAGGAATTCACACTATGTTTCACCGAGATTCTTATCTCGTTTAACAATACTTACACAACGGTCGCTTACTGCGCACCGTGCTCTTACTCATTGCATAACACTAACTTACATGGTATTCATTGTCACATTAACTTCCGCACACGGACTTTCATCATTAATATTTTGGTTTATCATTCATTTGGATGACTACTAAATGCTCCTTGAGCGTTGCTCACTCGAGTTACAAGCCGGCGTTATTCAGCCCGCAATAATAACATAGTCAATCCTTAACATATTTCTTGAACTTGGTTCACATTACTACCGCTTGCACGGTTTTAATCCTTACGTTTCTGTCACGTTATTTCATACAACAACTATTGATGCAAACACCCTTCAAGGGTTTCTCCTGGGTGTTGCTAAGTTATGCCATTACATCTCGCTCGCACTTATTGGTATATTCATTCAGCCACGTCGTTTTGCGTTCTTAACTGGGCTTACTATCCTTGTCTATGAAGATCGGTATTCCTTGGTAGTCCAGGTGATCATTCCGAGAGGTTCATCCCGTTCGTTACACATTAATGTATCCACATTAGGCATCTGCCATGTCATGTATGGGCTGGGTCACCGTTCCAGCTATCATGTTTATCCCTCGGGATTTTTAAGACATATGCGATGTCTTTACATAACAGTCAGTGCACTTCGCACTTCCTAACTCTTAAAACATTCCCTTGAAATTAATTTACTAATCCCTTTAGTCTTGCTAACTGATAAGTGCAAAACATATAGACTTATTAGGGTTTAATCACCTTATTAATTGTAACATTTTTAGTAATGTTTCTCACTTATCTAGGGTTTTTCCTATAATTATGTTGTTATATTAACTGATGTATTTATGTGTTAAAATGTAGGAAAAATACCTAAAACATACATATGTTTATAGGGATTAAAACAAGGACATGGAGGAGGACGTGAGAGTACGTATTAGTTGCATGCAACCGCCTCATTTCAAGAGGACGTGCATGCGGTCATGTTTTGCATGCAACCGCCTCCATTACCTCCCATGCAACCGCCTATTTTCATCCAGACAGAGAGGAAACCGCCCCATATTGGGCGGTTGAGATACAGAGGAGAACCGCCCCTTATTGGGCGGACAACTCTAAAAGGAGGCAACCGCCTCAATTTAGGCGGACAACACTAGGGTTTGTTTTTGCATGGAACCGCCTCATTTCAAGAGGACGTGACTATAAATGCCCATGCAACCGCCTACGTAACCGCATTATTTCATGCGGACATCTACGCGTACGCGTGTAAAAATACAGATCTGAAACGGGTTATCTTCTTCACCGACTCGCTCTGCAACTTGATTCCGCCATTTCAGACGGCGCCTACCTGAAATTACTCACGCGTTGTTCCTGTCCCCTGCAATCAGTGAGGCTGCAATCAACGAGCTCAATTAATGAGCTGCTGCTCTGTTCTTCTTCCTCTATAAATACGACGCTCGTTCCACCTTCTCCAGTGTCCTTCCAGAGGTTCTGTCCGTGGTTCCTCCTGGAGTTCCAATTCACACCATCATTCCATCTTCGTACCACTACACTTTCACTCACTCGTTCATTTTCATCTCTAATCTCCCGCTTCTCCATTTGTTTTCTTTTCATCTCATTAGTTTCACCTCTAGTCTCACGTATTTAATTAGCAGATCACTATTAAATATGTTAGGCTAGTTTACGTATATTCTGGGAATAATTATTATGTTTCTGTATTAATTATGCAATATGTTTTACTGGTTTTAATTTTAATAAAGTTTGTTGCGCTTAATGGTTTCACGTATCTTTTTAATAAACCTCATGAATTTATTAAAATGCTTTACCAGTCCGTTTTGATCAGACCGTTGATAAATAGACAGGTTAATTAAGCTGTAAAACTGGAGAAAACTTGTTATGATTTAATAAGTTAATATTTTCAGTTGCAAAAATAATTCCTCATATCTAAACCGTCCGTTTACATATAATTTGCTTGAACCTTGATTAGAACCTTGCATTTTATGGTAAACGAGTTCTTTTGAGTTTATGATTAAAACCTTAAGATAATAGAGGAATTTGCCAAACAATTATAATTAAACCTAGACCTAGCATGAAAGAGTAGATATTATATTAATGTGAACCAGGTCCCTTTAGTTTTTGCTTACTTAGTTAATTTTATTTACTGTCTTTATTTATATGTAACAAGTCAATTGATCCCCCCTTTTGTGACACGCTTAGGTACTATAATATGTACATTAGTCCCACGGTTCGATATCCGGTCGCTTACATTTTTACTATACTACCACGACCGGGATTTTGTTTGCAGCCCGACGTTTATTTTGAGTTTTAATTTCTTTTCTTTTCTTTTATTTTATGTTAATTATACCCAATATAACCACTCAGTTAATAACATCTGCATTAACTTAACTGAGTTCCTTTACTTTAACCATTCACGGTAATCAGTTTTTTTTGCTTGACTTTACTGCTGACTGTAGTATGGAGTCGACTACTTCCCGTGTTCCGGACTCTACTCGTATACATATGTGGGGTACCATACTGATACATTACTACTTACCCAACTAACCCATTAGTAGGTCTGTCAGGCCCACAAGCTCCTATCGGAGTGCGGTCGTCCCACATTTCAGTTGGTACACTCGTAGTGTCCGTCACACGCCTAGGTGAAGTATTCTGTTGTGAACTCCCTTATATTGTCCCGTGACAATATGCATTCCATGCTTCCCGAACTTAATCAAGGGAAAGTTTGTCCACTGTTGTATCTTTATCAACTCAATCCATTCCCTCGGGTTGCTACCCTTGGGTTTACTGGTCTGGTCTAAAAAAGGTTAGAAAGAAGTATTGGTTTTGAAAGAAATTTTGGTTTTGAGAGAAAAGAGTTTGAAATAAATCTGAGTTTGACGGAAAAATTCTCGTGGTTTCACAACGTCTTCTTGCCTTAACCAATTCTAGCTTCTTGCTGACTGGTGTATTCCCATTACAAAGGTTAGGCTGTTAAGCCCTTCCACGGTTATGATGATCTCACTTAACTTCATGGTACTTAACCAAGTACTTCGTATTTGTTAAACCTTTCCCGAACAGCCTTGTTTAGCAGCACTTGCCATGGCAAGTGCGCCATGCTAACCGGTTGTCGGTTCAACACACATACCGGTTGCGGAATTGGTTTTTACCCGCACTGTCATCAGTGGCCTTGTTGGCCCTTATTTGATCTTACAGCCTTGACAAATAAATCCTTTTGGTGACTTCTCACTTCTTCACACCGATAACCATTAACCAGGTGTTTCCCCATTCTGGGAGACCCCTTTACTTAGCAGAGATTTTCTTCGTAGCCCGTTCCACTCATTTGTCGTGGTTACTGAACTTCTCTTGTTTGGGTACTACGTTGTAGTTCCCTTATTCAGTGTATTCCGTTGGCGCATTATTTAATAATCATGTTCCCGTAGACACGCGTCTCGGTTCCCTTACTTTCTCTTGCCTTTGCACGTAGTTAGTGCGTTGCACTGGTTGTTCTCGACTGCTCGCATGTCGACCCAGGTTTCCGAAATCCATTCTCCTATACACAAAATTCTTCATTCTTCGCTATTTAATGCGGTTAACATTGTTCAGGTAGAAATCGTCTCCAGGATTCCCACTCTTCGGAATCTACCGTATGACAGGTTCTTCGATCTCACAGAGATAATTAATAATAGCCAGATCGGGTTTTCCCGAGTAAGAGAGGACTTCCATCTCTCTGGTGTTCTTCCCCAAGTTATAAAACAGGGATTGTGGAGGGTGGGATGGATTTGTAGGTTTCCAGTACACACTAGTAATTCCTAACTAGCGTATCTCTCACGCTAACACTCAACCCTTAACCTAAAATACTGAAATCCTAACACGGTACTTCCTAAGCTCGGTAATTCAGTCATCAGAGCGAAGTATCGCTCTGATACCACTTTTTATAACACCCCAACTAACAACAACAAACTGCAGCGGAAAACATACTTCATCACTTACTAAACTCAATGGTGTTACACGCCGTTAACCACCCACGTGGCTAACAAGGCTAATACATATACATTGTACCGGTCTAATGGACTAGATTCCCGAGCAACTACACAATACTATCCCTTTCTATTAACAACATCCAACATACATATACATTCCAACTGTACCGAGTATTTTACAAGCTAGTGCCGATCCAATTTCGGTTCTTACTACACCTACATTACATGTACAACCTAAATGGCTAACATTAACAAACGACTACCCCCGTCCTATTCTCGAACGGCTTCCAGCTCCTTGTACCTGAAATAGGAAAGAAAAGAAAGGGTGGCCCCCCAGGGGCTCAGCACCTTTGCTGGTATGGTAATCCCGCAGCCCGCATGCTACCGGGCCACGCCAACTATTTGTCGTCTTAGCATGCGGTTGTTTACATTTAAATCATTCATGTACACAAATAACACAAACACACTACATTCCACAACGTGGTCCACAAATACAGACAACACATACACCTATTAACATCACTCTTTGTGTTCTTTGACCCTAGAGTGTTTTCTCCTCTAATGGAGCTATTACCTTAATAGACGACACATACCCACTAGTCGGGTTAATCCATAAACGTCTCCTTTACAACTGTGATTCATATCATGATCCACATATTTCACATTTAAACAACATATAACATCACATCGCAAATAACATTGCAATGCATCAAAATACATAACATAACGGGTACGGATCTCTTTAGGAACCCCCCTAGCATATTAGTTCACTGGGAAGAGCCTGAGGATGCTGTCAAACTCATGCTAAGCTCATTTACAAAACTCATTACCGTCCTGTTAGGCGAACGATAACTTAACACAAAGATGGATCGGATATAGTAATCCGAACACACCGTACATAATCCCCAACAGACGTGAGTCAAGAGCCTTAGTTAAGCTCAGGGGTGATTGAAGACCAATGAAGGAAGACAACCAACAGAGAGGAAGCTGAAGAAACTGTATCCAACAACTCCCAAACAACGCGCGACCGGAACAATCGGATTCCTCACCCCCCATAATATATAAATATTCACAATAAAGACTCCGCTGTGGAACCTATCACACCAGCACACAATGCGGTATTACAACTGAGTTAATCTCACAAAGGAGGGTCACACATTCACAGCAACATCACTCACAACATCACACAACCAACTCACGCATAGCCGTGGTTAGAACGTTCCTTAGGTTGGAAACGGTATTACCAGATACCGTTCTCTTACGTTTACCTAATAGTGGTTAACTAGCCTTTCATGCGCATTTGAGGTTACCGGTATCGGTACGTAAACTCACAACAACAATAGCGACTGTAAACTCGTTTCATGATTTATCTTATAACATGGCAAACATACAGAAAAACACATTGGCATACAAGCCGGTGTAATCCGGTAGGACATAGGTTGCAAGAAAACCATACCTGTCACCGGAGTCCACTCTATCATGTCCACTTATGTTCCTCGAACAATTCTCGAACAACTGGTAACATTACATTTACTTTTATTAACCTCGGGGTAACATGATTGTTTAAAGTCTAATGCTCATAACTCACCCCCGTTAACTAGTTAAATAACTTTACATTTTTAACTTGTTTTACTTTCACATTTACTAAAACTTTTCACCCACTTAATTGTCATTATAACTCACCTAACATGTCCTTAACAACTTTATAACATCATTACTTATCAATCCCCATCATTAGACATCATTTTCCAACCTTAAACAACATTTTTAGAGTGGTCCGGGACTTGGTCCTTACCTTAAGTCCCGGACCAACACTTACAGAAACTCTCGGCTGATTTTTAACATTGGTCCGGGACCTTGTACAGACCCCAAGTCCCAGACCAGGGTGTTTGTGCAACTCTCGGCCATTTTCCTTGCATGGTCCGGGACATCACCCAATACCTAAGTCTTGGACCACTGTAACAGAATTTCCAAATTGACATTTTCTAGTCTTGCTTCATCTATTCTCTTCATCCATTGATTACCCAAACTTCACACATGAACTTAGGCATATTCTAATACCAAAACATCACTTTGATTCACCTCAAAACATTGTCCAAACTTGTTACTAAATTTCCTTACAAGATTTAACCACTTGTAATATTTTCCATTGAGTTCCTAAGTGGTGTTTCACACCTATGTTAACCATTATCCCAAAATGTTTCCTCTCCACCTTAACATCATCTCCCAAACATCTTTTCTTACTAACCAAATCTCCCTTTTTCATAACTTCTTAAAATTCTTTTCTCAAATCCTTACCTAAACATCATTCCCTCCTTGTATATCAACATTATCTAAACCTTAAACAAACTTCTCCAAGACTTTAGACATCCCAAAACACCCATTGGATTCCTAGAACTTCCAAGATAATGCCTAAATCCTTGTAGCACTTTCGAACACCTTAATACATGTTTTCTTCCTTAATAAAACATTTATCCATTCCTAACACTTCCTAGTTCACCAAAGTTCATTTAAGCACATAAAACTTCCTATACATTTCCCAAATTTTGCCATGGGTGCTCCTAGCACATTAACACTCCAAAACACATAGTTTTCACCATTAAACATTGAAGAACAACTAAATCCATCAAGAACCTTCTCACACACAAAACTTCACCAAATTTACACTACATCACAAGATAGTGCATAATTGAATTGCTTGGCACTTAGGCCCTTAAATAACATGGCTCGTAGGCCCTTAAATAACATAAACCTTAAACACTGAATTTCCCACATGTATATATTGCCTTTGACCTGCAAATACACCCATCAATACATATGCCTTAATAAACTCCTTGAGAGCATTTTACTAGCTCATTTGCCATTGGCTCCTTAGGTATTTTTAAGCAAATCAAGCTCATTTTTCCTAAGGCATTTAAACTACATTGAGATAGTTTGTTTACCTCTTTTATTCAAGACTTTTATTTGAACACTCTTGTTCTTCCTTGTTTGGAAATCGGCAAGAGGACTTGGTTACTTGTCAATGTTCTAATCATTACATAAGTAAAACCAATGAGCATTCAAGCTTCATGCTTAAACTCATTTACAAACCCTAGTTATATACATTGTCTTAACACATTAGGATAGTTGTTTACCTTGGAAACAAAAGAGCTTGAATAAGCATCAAGAGAGGACTCCACCAAGCCCTTGAATGATTGAAATGAAGCTATGGAAGAACAAGTGAAGACACCATTAATGGTGAAGTTTCGGACATGCACAAAAATGAGAGGAAACTTAGTTTTTCTTTGAGTTTCCTTACCTTGAAGCAAAGGAGAACAACATGGCATGAAAAGGTGAGCTCAAGCTCCTTCAATGGAGAATCTTCATGGCACCAAAATAGAGTTCTTGAAGATTTGAAAAGAGAGAAGTGTAGAGCATGGCCTAACTAAGACAAATATGGTCTTAGAATTTGATTTGGTATATGGAGCTAGAAGTTACAAGCTAAGGAAGTTGGAGAATGGCTACTTGCTGTAGCAAAACTGATGGAGAGAGGAGGAAGAAGGGTTGGCTACGGTGGGAATAAGAGAGGAATGAGAGAATGTGAGGAAACTAGCTAGTTTTGGAGATATTTAAGCTAAAAGCAAATTGTAACTTTTGCTTTATCATTTACTTAACTTATTTATTTGTGTAGGTGTGGTGAGTCACCCATGAAAAACCGGCCCCCTTGGTGTTTAGGCTAAGTCATGGTCTTTGTTGACCAACAAGACAACTTATATTGACTTATATTGTAAACTAGCTTATTTTTGTTACTATCACAAACTAAGGCACATATTTGTGAAATTTTTTATTTCTCATTGATTTAAACTCTAATGTGATACTAAGTAGTACACATGTTAATTAAAGCGTAATGATGGACATTTAGCCACTCAAACTCATTTACAAGACAATTTTCAAAATGTGCTTTAAGACTCCTTAAAGCACATTTGTGTTGTAGCTTGTTTCAAGCTTGGTTTTCTTTTGTAATTGGTTTAATATGTTCATTAACATATAAATAATGTCTTGGTAAGCTTATTAGGACTTAACCAAACTTATCCCAAGCTTAGAGCACATTTTAGCCCATATTGACCTTAAGGCATTTATTTGTGTTTTGTTTGGTTTCATCGTCTACCAAGGTCTCCTAAGGATTTAATTATCCTTATTAAATCATAATCGAACATTACTAAGTCTTGGTAGGCTCATTGGGTCCCAACCAAGTTCACTCCAAGCTTAGCATGTTTTTTGCTCAAACTGTGTCTTAGTGTTTTATTGTGTTTTTACTATGGTTTAAATTGTACACTGATGTTTCTAAGGCACTTTTTAGCCTTTAAATACCATAGTTTAACATTTAAACAACATCTCAAGGTTTGGGGTATTTCAGGAAGCATTAAGCGCAAATCTACCCTAAGTTGCAATGAGGACCTCATCCCAAAATCTGGTGAAAATCGGCTAACATTGATTTAGTTCAACGGTATAGATTTCTACTTCCATAAACCCGTCCGTTGAAATCCATACTAATGCTAAACTAATCGGTGATATCTGAAATACCCCGTAATTAAAAAAATAGTGATTAATTAGGCTAATAAGTAATTTAGAAGCTTAATTATGTCTAAATAATCACAAGGGAACAAATCCCGAAAAAAACGGATCCTTAAAACGGATTAACAACACTAACGAGTCTTAAAGCACGTTTTCCGAGGAAACCTGGAAAACGTGACTTTAAGTGGGTCAAATAGACTCGTAACAATTTTAGTCAACTAAATAGTTATTAATAAACATTAGTAAAGGTCTAGAGCCAATAAAATCAATAAAACGAGAAAATAGTAAAAATTGACAAAAACGGGAAGTTGTGGGGTGAGGGCGTAATTAAAATAAGTTAGTGTGTCCACTTTGAAAATAAAAATGTAAGTGTGTGTGTGTGTGTGTGTGTATGTGCAGTATGGGCCGATTTATTAGCCTCTCTCACACCCCTCTCTTAACTCTCTCCTTATGTGCTAACAAACAAAACAAATAAAAAGCAAACCTCACTTTTAGCACTCTCTCTCCTCTCTCACACACAACCCCACGTACTGCACCTCTCTTCTTCCTCTCTGGTTCCAACCATGGCGATTTGAGAACCCACATACAGAGCCCTCTTCTTCTTCATCTTTGAAACCTCAACCACCACCAATGCTACAAAACCATACCGTTGAATTCGTATCGTCAAGGAGATCATTCTACACCCTTCAAAAATCTAAAACCTCCAACTTTAGTATTGAGGGTATAATCATTTTAGAGCTTGGGAAGCACCATTTGAAGCTCCATCTTCTTCTTCATGTTCTAAGGTAAGAAAAGACCAAAGCTTCATTCTTTTCCATTTTCCCTTGCAAAATCCAAAACTCACGTGAGCAACATTGTCCCATTATCAGCCGATTTTGGCATGCCACTGTGAGGAGTTGAAGCCTTGTCATTTTCTACTCAAAAACTCCATTAGAAGCTCAAGGTAAGAGTCCCTAAGAGTTTAAATGGTTTATCATAATCTAGGGTTTAAAAACCTACGTAGGAAACTTACTAGTTTTGGTGTGTATGTGTGTGCCTTGTTACATGGTGTAGCTTGGCTTGAATAAATCAAGAAAACAAAGAAAGAAAGAGGAGCTGTAAAGAAGAAGGAGAGAAAGGAAAAAGGAAACAAAGAACACAAGGTGAGGAGATGTCTCTGTAAAGTTTTTAATGTTTGTGTATGTATAGGTATATTGTTTTAGCAATGAACTAAACCACTGTAACCGTAGGAAAAGAATGGGTATGTATGTGAATGGTATTTGTAGTTTGAAGCTTTTGAAGACAAGGAAATGAAATGCTAAGTATAAATGGTAAGTGTGCAGTAGGTATTAGAATGTTGTATGAGAATAATGTATATGTTGAACAGGTTGTGAATACATTGAGTGTGCAAAATTATGTGGTGAGAACACTTAGAGATGTAAGGAACCTCTGTCAAAATTTGGTTAGAAATTAGAGACTTGGTTGATGTTATAAAAGAACGAAACAGAAGAGAATTGTAGAGAAACAAATAATAGGATTTTTCACTTTGTTGTGTAACAGGAAAGGAAATGTAGTTGAGTGAAGTTGGAAATGGTGTAATGTGAGTTGTCAACCTAAGTTAGACTAGTGTAAGAGTCATTGAGTTAGTGGGAAGAAGAAAAGGAAAATATGTAGCATTAATGGAGAAGGAAAATTTGTAACAGGAAGAGAAAACTGACAGATGAGTGTGTAATGTAACAAATTTGGTTAGAGGTGGATTAGGCTAGTTTAGATTGCTTAATCAATGTTAAAACATGCTAGATTATATGTAGAAATATTAGGGAAAAGATTGGTAGAAATTTGAAATTTAAACAAGTTGAAAAAGATACATAATTTGCAAAACTGCAACTGGTCCGGGTCTGTAAACCGGTACAGAAACCCGGACCAGCATAAAAACACGACAGAAAGTTTTACAAAAGAGTGGTCCGGGTTTACAAACCAGGACACTAACCTGGACCACCCCAAAACATACCCGTAACTTACCAAAACAAGTGGTCCGGGTTTGCAAAGGAGTACACAAACCCAGACCATACGAAAAACTTACCCGTAACTCACAAAGGCATGTGTGTCCGGGTTTGTATAGTAGGGTGTAAACCCGGACCACACGATTAAGTTACCCGAGGACTGTCTCAGCGAGTTGGTCCGGGCTTGCGAACCCAGACAGTGACCCGGACCAACCCCAAAATTGTACAGAATGTGTTTTAAAGCTTAGTTAAGGGTGGGTAATGATATTATAAGATACTTAAGACATAATTAATGATGTTTAAAGGTCATTAAGGCTATAAACAAGCTTAGAAAATAATTTTAAGAAAGTGACTTAAGTGAATGTATTGAACAACAATGAATTAGTAAGTATAAATCATGAAATGTTAGTAAAGTAGTTAGTAAGGTTAAGTAAGGGTAATTAACCACCCAGTTGTATGTATATGTTAGGATTTGGATTGTGAACATGGAAGGAACGTCGGATACTAGTACAACGGTGAACGGTATGAATTCCTCATGCCCCGTATGCTATCTTGGTTACTCTGATTTGTGTGTTGTGTGCTAATTGATCACCAAATAAGATAAACACACGAATCGGACATAGTATGCTTACTTGTGAATATCATGAGATTGTTCCTTGTTGCATATCTTCTTAAATCATAGTTTGTATAATTCATGAAATGTATGGATGAATATGAGTGTGTGTATGTATGATGTATTGTATTGTGACCGAATGTGATTATGATTGGACTTCTAACTGATTCCTAACATGCTAACCAATCTAACTCAAATTGGTAATTAAATTGGAATGAGTACAAGTCTGATATAGTTTCGGCCACGCGTGAGGATGCGGAGACACAAGAGGTTGGATCCAAGTCCTGACTCTTAAACTGGTCTGCGGCCCAAACCCCTTAAATGGGTAGCATCCCGGATTGGTGAGTCAAGTAAATCCCGGTGGTGGGATGGTGTAGTCCCCGGGCCGAAGGTCATACCGACTTAACATGAGAAAAGTAAGTAAGTAAGAATGAGTAATAAGTATGGAAAAGTAAGTAAGTGTAAGTAAGAGTAAGTAATGTGTAATGAGTAAAAAGAGTAAAAAGCATTCCGATTAACCCGGATGCGTAATTTGGCTGACCCTTGTGAAGGTAAGGACTGTGTATGTTATTGTATTGTTGCCTTGGATTATGTATTGTATTGAGCATGAATGTATGATGTATGTAAAGCATGTATGTATGAAATTAATGAACTGCATGTACAGTCGACCCTAAATAGTCGGCGTACCCTAGCTAGCACGCGGTATATGCAGAGTTTATGCGCAGCTTTTGCTGAGCCCCTTGGGGCAATGTTTTTACTACACGCAGGTACTCGAGAAGGATGAAGATGACGAAGAGTTCTAGTTTGATTTCTTTTTGTCTGTAAATAAAGAATTGTGAAAGGTGTACTATATTGTACACGGCTGTAGGTTTTTGTTAGCCGGTGTACCACGGGGTACACCCTTTTGGGTAATGAAAGAATATTGGGATGATGTAGATGAGTAGCTTCTAGAAACTCATTTTTTTTGGGAAGATTAAAAAGGGATGTAATTCAATACCTTAAATACTCGGTAATCCAGCAATGTAAGTATGTTATCTTTTGTAATTGGTACGGGAAGTAGTAGCTCGGTATACTTAGGCATCAGACCGTGACTGTAGGTAGTGTAAGCCTTGCTAGCCGTATGGGCGGTTAGCGGCGTTGTACCACCCACCGTAGTAGCAGTAGTACTTCCGCTGCGATATGATAGAATCAACAGGACGATTAGACGGTAAGAATAGGATTAACGGTAGGGGTGTTACAATATCAAACCAACCAATTTAACATAATGACAAATTGACAATTAATTAGAGCAAACCCTAATTAACAAATCCCCAAATTAACAAAGACAAGCTTAAAGGCCATAATCACTCAACAATCATCTTCAATTAAGAACAATGATAAAATATAAGATAAAATATAGCATAAACATCAATTCAAGATTCAACAATGGATTTTAGGGGATTTGGGGCAAAATCCAAATCACTACAAAGAGACTGCTCAAGCATATTAGAAGTCACCAGAGATAAGGAAGAGAAATAGCCATGGATGAGGAGTGAAGCTTCAATGGAGGTGGAGCTCTTCCTTTCTCCTTCTTCTTCCTCTTCCTCTTCTCTTCTTTCTCTTCTTTTGTGTCACCTGGAGTGCTGATCGAGTCTCACTCTCTCTCCTCTCTTCTTCTTCTTTTAAAAATGCAGATCTGGGAAAATTTCTATTCGACCACCCCACAGGGGCGGTCCAGACCAGAAGAAAAAATACGCGAGCAAACTTAACTCGACCGCCCTGTCCGGACCAAAAGCAAAACTTCAGCTTCGACCTACCCACAGAGGCGACCTCTTAGGTAGGCTAGACTTCAAAATGATCTATCTACTTCGTTATAGCTCCGAATTTGGATCCATTTGCGCCCACACATTCGTCTTTTCGTCTATTTTATTCCTAGCTATGTTTTTCCTCATGTTTTTCACGTAATAATTGTTCAAAACACCAATAAAACATAAAACTAGAGGAAAAGTGGCTAGAGTGAAGAAATGAGCATGAAAAGTGTTGATAAAACATAAAACTATGTTATTCCTCATGTTTTTCAGTAATAATTGTTTAATTCGATTTCTTCAGTAACAAGGTAATTCGGTAGAACATTCGGACGTAGATCGTAGGCTAACTAACGAACAGGAGATTGGATCGTTAAGGATGGGAAATCTACCATTTCATCCTAGACCCCAAGGCATCCCATCTTGGTTTTCAACATGAAATTAATCAACATATGTAATGTGTAGTTGGCAAGAACCACAACTATCATAATTACCATGGAGCTTGAAGTTAGTGTGGGTAGCATTTACATTTGTTTTTAATACCCCATGTGTTGACAATATCCTGAGTAATGAATGTAATAGTGCTAAAACTCTTCGTCCCTCTTTTGGTAGTGTGTTAGGTAACAATGAAACTTCATGTGATAACTGTTAATCCCTCTATGGGATGTAGATGTACTATTATTTGGGATGGGGAAGATGTCCCTTTCAAAATCAAATTTGCTTGTATTTTATTGGTCTAGGAATCTCTTAATTAAAAGTTATTATTAGCATATTTATAAAAGGTGAAACAATTTATAGAAAAACATACATTTTTAAATGTGAAACTCTTTACCCATCTTTGGATCAATTTCCACCGCAATAAATATTAAACATAAGTTTTAAATTCTGATGGCATGCATGATTCGCAATCATCCCAATATTCTTTCATTGCTGTTATCATCCCAAGATAACAGAGGTTACCGTGGCGTTTATCTTGGGCCGGGTCTTGGAAAGAAAGGACATCGTGTCCTTCTTATCAACGAAAAACGGGTAATCACTAGTCGTGACCTCACATTTTTTTGAAGATGTCTTTCCTTTGCAGGCCCAGCCCACTGAAAAAGAAAACACTGAGGATACCATCACACCTCCGTTTCCCGTACACATTCACGATGAATCGGATTACGATGTTACAAATGAATTGGGCCATAGACACTCTAGCCCTCCATCCAGCCAACCCGGCGATCCCATCTCGATCCTCCACGACACTCTTAAGGACAACGAAGTTTCCAACACTTCCGATAACGACATGCCCAATTTCGATAAAGATCAGCCCAGTCGTGAATCCACCAATGACGATGCTTAGGACTACGTCCCCGACGATGACATCCTTGATAGAGCACAGCCAAGCTCTATATTTCTGGATGAGAACACTCAAAATCATGACACTAACCGTGATCAAATCCTAGAAAGTCCATCTGGTTCACTCGGCCCCAATGCTCTTCGGCGATCCACACGAAGCAGACACGCACCCATGAAGCTTGCTGACTATGTGTGCAATCAAGTCACTCATGACCCTTTCACACACATCCTTTCAACTCGACTTGAAACATCTCGACCAAACCTCTTGCCTCATCTCAATAGTATTACTGATTTTGTCCCTACTAACGTTCTTTGTTCTCAGGTCAAAATGCAGTGTCCCGTAGAGCCATCATCCTACCGAATCGCTTCCCAGTATCCTGCATGGAGGGACGCGATGAACACCGAGCTAAAAGCTCTTGAAGACAACCATACTTGGACTCTCGTTAAACTTCCTAAGGGCAAGAGGTGTATCACATGCAGATGGGTGTACCACACCAAATATAAAGCGGATGGCACCATTGAGCGTTATAAAGCTCGGCTGGTTGTCCGGGGTTTCACTCAAAAGGCAGGAGAGGACTATCACGAGACCTTTTCTCCCGTTGTCAAAATGACCACCATCCGCGCCTTGGTTAGTGTAGCTATGAAACGGCGTTGGAAGATCCATCAACTCGATGTCAACAACGCCTTCATTCATGGCGACCTCCACGAAGAAATCTACATGAAAATTCCGGACGGCCTCTCAACCAACACCAACGGCCTCGTTTGCAAATTACAAAAATCTTTATACGGCCTAAAACAAGCTTCCCGTCAGTGGTATGCTAAACTTTCCACTAGTCTCACTAATCTTGGTTTTGTGCTTTCAGATAATGATCACTCTCTATTCAAGTGGAGTCACGGCACTTCCATCCTTTTCCTTGGAGTTTACGTGGACGACATCATTTTATGTGGCAATGACGACGCCAAAATCGCCCACGTTAAAACAATTCCTTACGATTCCTTCAAGATCAAAGACTTGGGCCCTCTCAACTTCTTCCTTGGCCTCGAGTTTCACTACACCCCCAACGGAGTCGGCATTACTCAAACCAAGTTTGCCACCGACCTTCTTGCGGACTACCATATCACCGACAAGCGTCCGGTAGCCAGTCCGCTCGCCCCCGGTACAAAACTCCAGCTACACGATGGTCCTCCTCTGATCGACACCTCTGAATATCGTCGTCTCATTGACAAGCTGAATTACTTGATCAACACTCGCCCTGATCTTAACTTCAGCGTCCAACTTTTGAGTCAATTCAACCAGGAACCTTGTCAGAAGCACTGGGATGCAGCCATCCATGTCCTCCAATATATAAAAGGGACTCTTGGTTACGGCATCTTTCTGAACAATTCTGATGATTGTTCTCTCATTGCTTACTGTGACTCTGATTAGGCTTTGTGCCCCATTTCTCGACGGTCAGTGAGTGGATACTATATTCTTTTCGGTGGATCTCCAATTTCTTGGAAATCCAAGAAGCAAGCCTCTGTCTCCCTTTCATCAGCCGAAGCTGAATACCGCGCTCTTCGCCGTGTAACGACAGAATTGGCTTGGCTCTCCCGTCTTCTCAACGAACTTGGCATTCTCGACATCACTCCAATCCCACTGAAATGCGATAATCAATCGGCCGTGTACATCGCTCACAATCCCGTTCTTCAGGAACGCACCAAACATATAGAGATTGACGTACATTATGTTCGAGATCAAATCAAGGCCGGGCTCATCGACGTTGTTCACACTTCCAATCTCCACCAAAAGGCGGATATGCTCACCAAACCTTTGGCGGGCAAAGATTACCGTGCTCAGTTACCGTCTATGGGAATGCTTAATACTTCAAACCTAGAAAAAGGTCATTTTCCATAGGTTTGAGGGGGGTGTTTAGGATTGTTTGTCTTCCATTATCTCCTTGTATTCCCTCCCTTTAAGTTATTCATTATTGCATATCACTTCATATGCCTAGTTCTCTTCATATGCCTAGTTCTCTTCATATGCACTTGCAATGTATATATAACCGGACAGTTTGTATCCTTCATCATCAATAAGAACTACCAATCTTTTCCAAACTCTCAATTCTATTTCTCTTCACCCTTCTAACAAAACATACATTTTTAAATGTGAAACTCTTTACCCATCTTTGGATCAATTTCCACCACAATAAATATTAAACATAAGTTTTAAATTCTGATGGCATGCATGATTCGCAATCAAACCGCTATACAACTGGAAGTATGTTTGTGCTTCTGCTCGCTGGCACAACATATTTGTATATGTGTCAATATTAATCAGTATATTTTTTATATAAAAAGTAAATTATTTTTTAATTGCTTCACAAATTTCAAAATACCGTACAAATTTAAGATTTTTGATAATTCGTTGTTACAGTTATTTATAGTTTCACGTTAGTATTCACCTCATCTGGGGTTTTTTTCTACTCTCCGCCATGCTTTTCCAAAAAGAAATTACAGTTCAAATTGAAGATTATTTCTTCAAGGAAAATTATAACAAAACAATGCTAATACAACTCATTAACCATTTTTTATTGGTTTGTTGTTCTTTAATCATCAAATTCGTGTTGAGATAAGTGATACTAGTTGTTATAAAAAATTTAAAATTGTTCACAAATTTGAATCTAGTTGGTCAAATGAAATTATACAATAAAATAATGTTAATGCAAGCTACATTTTTTTATTGGTTTGTTGTTCTCTTCAAGTTTGTTAAGATAATTGTGTTGTTCATCATTTTTTTAAAGTTGTTCACACATTCAAGACTAATTGTTCAAGGGAAATTATATAATAAAATGTAAACACAACTTAACTTTTTTAAACATTTGTCGTTCTTTAATTATCAAGTTCATGTTCAGATAAGCGATACTAGTTGTCTAATTTGATTGAACCTTTTGCTCAAAATTCAGATAGGGAATACTAGTTGTTCAACATTTTTTATTTGGTTCACATATTCAAGACTAGTGGTTCAAGGGAAATTTTATAATAAAACAATGTTAATACATCTTAACTTTTTTTCAAATATTTGTTCGTTCTTTAATCATCATGTTCATGTACAAATAAGCGATACTAGTTGTTTGATTTCTTTTTACCCTTCATTCAAAATTCAGTTCATATGGTTCCAATTTCTATATGTTCACAATTTGTTCAATTTCTTGTAAAGAATGAGTTAGAGGTGGCCACGGGCCGGGCTGGTCCTTCGCTCAACCAGTCCCGGTCCCTAGAGTGAGGGACTGGTCCCGGCCCGCTAGTATCCCCGGCCGATCCCGGTCCCATTTTTTTAAGGGACCGCAACCGGTCTCGAGCCGGTCTCGGGCTGCAACGGGCTTTTTTTTAATGATGGGATTTGTTTAATTTATGGCTAATTAGTAATATTGTAAAGTTATAATAAGAGTGACAATATTTTCTATATAATGTTATGTATTATAAGAAAAACAAGATTTTATTTATTTATTTGGGCTTGCACTTATTTTACGATATACCATCATAAGATAAGTTGCCTACCTATCTGAAGGAATC
>JAIOTZ010001576.1:0-31505 GCA_023374045.1 Limonium bicolor | reverse complement strand
ATAAGAGAAGCACGGTAGTACCAATCAAAGGGTACTTGGTTGACATAAGTGACTACAGTAGCACGATTGTTGAATATCGGTAGAGCATACCTCAAGTGTTGGAAATAACCGACAAAGTACTACACAAAAGGTAGTAGCTCAAACTTAACCGACAGTAAGTCGGAAGAAACCAAGTAAATCATTGTAGAATACAATAGATTATCGTGGAAATGAATGGAAAGTTTGTAACTCACCGAATTCGCTCACGGTAAGAAATACCACGCGTCGGTTGAGAAACCATTATTACCAAGATAAAGGTGATAATCGGGGATGCATAATACAGTAAGGATAATGTATGGAGCAAACTAAGCTCTAAATTATCAAGAGTTGCGCAGCAGAAACTGGTGAACCAGTGAGTCAAACGATGAATGTGAATAGTGAACATGAGTGAATGACAAACTAATGATGCCTAAAAGCCTCACAGGCCAGGATCGAAACCAGTTAAGAGTTAAAATAAACTCTAATGAGAATTCTTGGTTAGGGACTAAACCGCCAATATGACTAAGATCCTCAAACCAGAACACATTGTGTAATAAACCGCGTGGAGATAAACATTTCACGACGGTAGAATGTTCTAAACCAATGATTAACTGATTGATTACGTGGGCGTAATCCCTTTTAAGGGGGGTAGAGCGCAGAACCACTTAGTGTCTTTTACCGTACAAGTGTACGTGAACTATGATGTGCATAGCACAAAATGATTTGTTTTGATGATTGGTGTGTGTGTTACATAAACATACACATTCATCCATGGTTAATTGTGGTAATTACGCACGGAAGATGCGAATACCCTTGCGATAAGTGTGTTTATTGTGTCAACAAATATGTGTGAAAGTACAAGTATAAGGGAGTAGAAAAACTCCCGGGGAACTAAAACCCCGACAGTGTATGTTCATATGATACCAAATGTAATATTGTGTACTATATTTTGATAAATATATATATATATATGGATATATGTATATATACAGTATTGTGATTTATGAAGAGGTATGACACCAATGTAGAACCTAGTGAGAATTAAATTCCCTAGGTAACTTGATTTAAAATAAATCGGGAAGATGATTGATGGACATAGTTCCACCCTTGGAGATGTATGATTATGACTAGAAGGATTAAAAGATAGAAATTGGAAATGAATGTGTTATCTGTTGTTTGAAAATGAAGTGGGAGGTGAAACTTGATTATCATGAGATCAAGGGAAGCCGAACACAAATTGGGGTGGAAAGATAGTTCAACTCTGATGCTGATCACATTAGGGTTGGATGATTCTTGAAACTCCCTATAAGTGGTCACAAATAATCACATCAAGAATAAGATGCAGTTAGCAATAATTGGACTTGGAGTTGTATTGAGTTTTCAAAAGAATTTTAATTGGGTTTGAAATTTTTCAATTGGTATTTTCAAGACTTCAATAAATATTTTTAAGATTCTTAAGTGGTATTTTCAAAGGAAGGACTACCTTTATGTGACCTCGTAGAGGATTTTCAACTTGTATCCTTCCAATAAAGGATTTCATGATACTTAACCTCATAGAGGGTATCTTCCTACTACTTGCTCACGAGCTGAGGACGTATGAGCCTTTGTCTTAGGACCGGTGACATGAGAAGTATATTTTAAAGATGTATGCAATTGTTTTGATCTCCCAAAGGAACGGGGACCAGAGTGTCCATCGCGACCGGTTCTGCGGGATCACAGGGTATATGTACTCAACATGGGTCTCGAACCCATGAAGAGATGGAAAAGGAATTTCTGGTTGATATACATGCTATGACATGTTGTGTGGTATGTGTAATAATTATTATTTTGGACCTTGAGTCCTAATGTGGTTAAGTTCCGAAAGTGTTGTGTTATCAAGACCTATGTGTCTAAAGGATGTTATGTTATCAAGACCTACGAGTCTAAATGTTGTTAGGTTACCCAGACCAAGAGTCTAAGGGTTGTTACGTATGTGCAAATGTTGTTAAGGTACCCGGACCATTAAGTCCGAGGATACTATGTAAGTACGTTATGTCATGTTATGTATGTATGGATGTGTTACCCGGACCGCTAAGTCCGAGGTTGTGATGTAAAGTATGTTTGTTATGGAAGTTATGTTGCAAGTAATCCCTGTGTTCTAATTCAAATGATGCTTGGGAAGTGTGAACTTCGAGGACGAAGTTCTTTTAAGGGGGGTAGATTGAAATACCCCAAACCTTAATATGTTAATTAAATATGTGATTATTATTTTCTAAGGCTAATTAAGTCCTTAAGATCATGGGTGAAGAAATAAAAACCAAAAAGAAAAAAATAAAATGCGTAAAAGTCACAAAACGTGAAAACGCGTTTTAATTATTTTAGGAGGTATATAACCTTCACTAGGGTTATAAATATATTTTTATACCCTAATTACATACTAAGAATATATGGGAAAAATTCCGGAAGAAAACGGATCCAAATAATGCGTTAAAGCGCTAACGGAGTCTAAAGCGCGTTTTTCGAGAAAACCCGAAAACGTGACTTTAAACAGTCGAATGACCCCGTAAAAAATTATAGTTTATCATATAACTATAAATAAACATTTATGGGAGTATAATAACCATTAAAATTAAATAAACAAGAAAATTCCGGAAAACGGGCCCGGTTAGTGAATAGTGCTAAAACCGGGTAAATAAATGAGTGTTTTCTGTAAAAGACAAAAACCGCTCCAGCCTGTAACAGTTATGTGGGCCGGTTTTATTAATGTAGACAGCCCCCACACATGACTAGTTAGCTAATTAAATAAGTCAAAAAGCAAAAATAACTTATACCCACTCACCCTCTCTCTCCTCCTTTATTTTCTTTTCCCTTCTCTCTTCCCTCTCTTTCCTCTCTTTCTTCTTCTTCCAACGTTTTTTCTCCTCTCTCCCTCTGTTGCTGAACGATGGTGAAGCCCCCATGGCTACTCCACATTCAACTCATGCCCAAGCTCCATTTGAGCTCCAATCGAAAATAACTACATATTCTTCATCCTCTCATCATCCTCTATCATTCCCCTTTTCAAAATTCGAAAATGAAGAACTTCATTCATGGGTTTTCCATTTGAAAGAGAAAATGGCATATTTTGAAGCTTGGAGTCCTCTCTCTCCTAAGGTAAAAATTTTCAAGAGAAAACCTCATTTTTCTCCATCTTGTAGTGGTAGCCGATTTTGTCTCTCTCTCTTACCTTGTTTTTCTTCTTGGCTTTGAGCTCCATTTCAACCCTCCAATGGTGGAATAATCCCCTTCTTGATTCAAGGGTGAGAACCTCTCTTGAAAGGCCTTAAAAAGGTAAACCCTAACTTGTGTTCTAAGCCCTTTGATTGGATTGAGATTTTCCTAAGGTTTAGATTAGATTAATTGAGTATGTTTTTGTGTTTCTTTAATGTTGGGATGGAGTTTGGAAACTCCATTCCTCTTGACCGGTTTTGAGGAGATGAGGAGCAAGAGGAGGATTAAGGAGAAAACTTGTGAATTAAGGTAAGAAATCTACCTTAATGCCTATATTAATTGTTTTAGAATGGGTTTGGAAAAATAAAAGATGTGAAATAAAATCTGGAGCAATAATGTGCTTGATTGTGGTTAGTTGGACTTTGTGAAATGTTGGTTGAATTGAGGGCCTTGGAGCCAAGTGATTTGGGAATTGTGTTTATAGTGTTGTTTGGTGAATTTTGGATGGATACTATGTGCTGGTAGGACCCTTATGGGTGTGGCTAGATTAGGAATGTAAATTGATGTGAATTGATGGTTTGGGAGATGTTAAGTTTATGGGGAGGTTATGGCGAAATTTCGATAGAAAATAAGTGTTTTAAGGTGACTTGGTAAAATGGAGGAGAGTTAGGTGTGTTGTGGCTGAGTTGAGATACTTGATGGCCTTGTAAAGGTGGATGGAGAATGATGTTGGAAGGATGCAAAATCTGTAGCATAATGGTGATAGGAACTTAGAATTCCAAGAGAAAGGATTTGTGTTTATAACTTGTGAACAAGGAGTGAACTTGGTTTAGATGATGCATTTGTCTAGAAATGATGTGTAATGGTCATTGATGCATTTGGTGAGGTTGGAAGGATGTAAAAACTAACAAGAAGAAGTTAGAAATGCAAAAGAGTGCAAAATGCAAGATGTGAGAAAACAAATTTGTTGAATTTGAGCAAGAATTGGGTGGTGGATTAAACCAATGATTTGGAGAGGTTTAATGCATGTTTTAAGGTGTTTAAACATGTGGGAAACATGTGGAAAGATTGTGGAAAAGTGGAAAAAAATTTGGATGAATTTGGAGTTCAGAATGTGTAGAAAAACGGTTTTTAAAATGGGTTCTTCTGTTGGACGCCCCTAGGGACCGCCCCTGTGGGGAGGTCCAGTGCGCAGAAATGCAGAAAATGCAAAAACGGGTAGCTTCTGTTGTGGACCGCCCCTGGGACCGCCCCAGAGGGGCGGTCCATACCAGAGAAACACAAAAAAATTTGTTTAAGGCTCCTAATGATGGGGGATTGAATGGTAATGGTTTTAGGCGATGTTTAGGCCTTGTTTGGTGACATGTAAAGGCCTTAAAGTGGGTAAACAAGTGTTAGGTTTGGTGTGAGAGTTGTAAACTTAAGATCACAAGAGTAAATAAGTATAAACAAGTGTTGGGAGTGGTTGAGGAAGTTGTGAGTTTGAGTACACCAAAGTTAAACAAAAATAACGGGATAACGGGGTAAATACGGGAGTAACAATTATGTACCTACCGTAACGCCTTAATATTAATTGAACCATTTGGCATGTAAATAGTGGTTCAAGAGTAAGTCATGAGGAACAAGTGTGAACCGAGGAGCGTGAGAATGCCCGCTAAGGTGATTCCCCGCGGTGACAGGTATGGTTTTCTTGCAACCTGTGTCCTACCGGATTACACCGGCTTGTATGCCAATGTGTTTTTCTGTGTGTTTGCCACCTTGCAAGATAAAGCATGAAACGAGTTTACAGTAATTCATTATTGTGGCGTAATTAATTCCGATACCTCTTAACCTTAGTTTTGTGTTAAATAATAGATAACCGACTTTAGGTTCACATAAGAGATCGGTATTCGGAATAAACGTCCCAACCCGGGAACGTTCTAACTACGGCTATCCGTGCGTTAGTGTATGTTGTGATTATGTTGTATGTGATTGTTTGGTATGTTGTTGTTATGGACAGTTATCCATGTTGTTAAAAAGGGATATTACTCCCTTATGTGTCTAACCAGTTAGTAACACTATGTGATGTATGTATGTGATAAGTTCCATAAGGGAACCTTAACTAATAAGTATATGTTATGTATGGAGAGGAATCCGGTCGTTCCGGTCGCGCGTATTGTTTGGGAGTTAATATATATAAGAATTAACTCCCATCCTGTTATGTTAGGGTTGTTTTCCTTCATTGGATTTCGACCTCCCACTAGCTTAGCCAAAGCTTACCTACCCGACCTCCACATCGGGCTAGGAGGGAAATTATGTATAATGTTGGTAGGGTGTCGATGCCTAAGTTCGCTTCGACTCCCTCTTTGTTATGTTACGGTTGTTCTTCCTCCTGGAATTATAACCACCCACAAGCTTAACCAAGGCTTACCTACCTCATCACTATTGGAGTTAGGGGGAAATTTGTATGTTGTGATCGGTCCTATATGAGGCCGCCACTCAAGTAAAGGAAATGTATGTATGTTGTGCTCGGGCTTATATCCCCGGCATTCCCTAAGTAAAGTTATATCCTCTCAGAGAGAAATTAAGTTGAGTATGTTATAAAGTGAAGTGTTGTTATTGAGTGTGTGTGCTTGTTTGTGCCCTATTAATGGATGTTTGCTTATAAGCATGACGTGTGTGTTTGTGCATGTTTGAAATAAATCAACCGCATGCTAAGACGACAAATAGTTGTGCGTGGCCCGGTAGCATGCGGGCTGCGGGATTACCATACCAGCAAAGGTGCTGACCCCCTTTGGGGGCTCCCATACTTTTCAGGTACAAGGAACTGGAAGCCGTTCGAGAGTAGGACGGGGTAGTTTGTATGTGGTAGTCATGAGAATTGGTGTATATAGGTGTAGTAAGACCGAAAATGTATCGGCGTTAGTTGGTAATTACTCGGTACATGTAATGTAGTGATAAGATGTTGGACATGGAATGGGATTATGTGTAGTCGCTCGGGAATTTAGTCCATCAGACCGGTACAATGTATGTATGTTAGCCTTGTTAGTCACGTGGGTGGCTAACGGCGTGTAACACCAAAGAGTTAAGTGATGTTGTGAGTTATGAATTCCGCTGCGATATGTTGTTAAGTGTGTTAGTAGTTGGGGTGTTACAAAAAGTGGTATCAGAGCGAAGTATCGCTCTGATGACTGAAATACCGAGCTTAGGAAGTACCGAGTTAAGAGTTTAGTACTTTGGGTTAAGGGTTGAGTGAAGAGTGAGGAGTACGCTAGTTAGGGAAATACCAGTGTGTACTGGATACCTACAGTATCCATCCCGCCCTCCACAAACCCTATATTATAACTCGGAAAGAGCGCCAGAGAGATGAAAATCCTCTCTTACTCGGGAATACCCGATCTGGCTGATATTAAATGTCTTTATAAGTACGGAGGACCTGTCATACGGTAGATCCCGAAAGGTGTGATCTCGAAGACGGTCTCCATTTTAACAAAATTAACCGCTCTTGTTAGCGAAAAGTGAAGAATCTTATGCACAAGAGAATGGAATTTCCAGCACCCTGGGTCGACATGCGGAGCAGTAGAGGACACCAGCTTGCAACGCACTAACGTGCAACAGTGGAGAAGTGAAGTAGTAGAACCCGAGACGAGTGTCTACGGGACTACAAATGTTAACTAATACACCAACGATATACCAACCGATTAAGGAACTACAACACAGTACGAGGAGGATACAAAACTAAGGAAAAGGGGTCTCCCAGAATGGGAAACACCCTAGTCAATGGCTATCATGTGAAGACAGTGAGAAGTACCCAGAGGATTCATTGTTAAGATTGTAAGATCAAGTAAGGGCCAACAAGGCCACTGATGTCAGTGCGGATGAAAGCGATACCGCAACCGGTGTGTATTGAACCGATAACCAGTTAACATGGCGCACTTGCCATGGCAAGTGCTGCTACAACAAGGTTGTGTGGGAGATTTTTTTTAGCAACTACAAAGTACTCAGTAAAGCACCATGAAGTTAAGTGGGATTATCATAACCGTGGAAGGGCTTATTAGCCTGACCTCAGTGCTTGGAAACACACCAGTCAGCAGGAAGCTAGACTTAGATAAGGCAAGAAACGTTGTAAAACCACGGAAATTTTTCTTTAAACCTAAAATCATTTTCTTTCAAACTCTTTTCAAAACCAGATTTTCTTTCAAACCCATTTTATTTCAATTCTTCTTTTCTTAAAACCAAACCAGAAGACCTACACCGGCCTCAGTGCCATATGGTAGGTAAGTTTTACCCAGTTACTTTTAATTAACCGGATGGAAACCGGTAAACCCAAGGGTAACAACCCGAGGAAATGGAGTGAGTTCATAATAATACAGCAGTGGATACACTTCCCTTGATTAAGTTCGGGAAGCACGGAATGCATATTATCACAGGATAATATAAGAGGAGTTGACAACAGAATACTTCACCTAGGCGTGTGACGGACACTACGAGTGTACCAACAGTAATGTGGGACGACCGCACTCCGTTAGGAGCTTGTGGGCCTGACAAACCTTCTTATGGGGTAGTCGGGTAAGTAGCAATGTATCAGTAGGATACCCCACGTATGTATACGAGTGGAGCCTGGAACACGGGAAGTAGTCGACTCCATACTACGGTCCGAAGTAAAAGTCAAGCAAGAGCAATGGATTACATCAAATGGTTGAAGTAAAGGAACCCAGTCAAGTTAAGGAAACTAAAGGAATCAATAAGTTCATTTTAAGGAAATGTTTAAAGGTGAACAAGTGCGAAGTGCACTGGTTAGTAAGTAAAGACATCGCACATGTCTTAAGAATCCTGAAGGATGAACATAATAGCTGGAGTAAGTACCCAGCCTACATATGGTGAGGCAAATGCCTAAAATGGATATGTTAATGTGCAATGATCGGGATGAGACTCCCGAGATATCAATTTCACTAAAGAGGATATTTAGCCCAACAAAGAACGCAAGGCAATGTAGTTAATTAAACATACCAACAAGTGCAAACCAGATATGATGGCATAACCTAATAACACCCAGGAGTTATCCTTAAAAGGGTGTTTGGGTCAACAATGGTTGAACAAGATACGTGACGGAAACGCAAAGGCTGAAATTAACACCAAGTTTAAACATAAGTCGTCAGAGGGAAGTCTGACATCCTTGAAGGGGCATCCCATGAAAGGAATAAATCATGGAGCCCAATACAATCTATAAACCGTGTAATATGTACGGAGAAGTGAATGTGTGTAAACAGCCTACAATGAGCAGAGCTCGAGACAATAGGGCTTATAAGCCACAAGTAAAATGTGTTAAGGAAATTTTATTGATTATGGAAGTTTATGTTATATAAGTAGGTAAGCGGATAACGAACCACTGATTAAAGTGTGGGGATACCTCTTGATATGGGAGACCGCAACAGCGGTAGTTATGTGAATTAAGTTCAGGGAATGTGTTAAAGGTTGACCATGTTGTTACTATGAAAAGAGTTGTACCAGTTGTGGAGACTGAAAGAGTGATAAGTCGAATAGCAACCACCATTACGTGTGGGATGCTAGATGTGAAATGAACAACGCTCAAGGAGCATAAAGACTCGAAGAATAGCGTATTCAGCAACCAGCCAAATAAATGGCGAAACACAGTGTAGTGGCGGAAGCTAAAATAACAGTGGATGCAGTGTAAGTTAATGTTATGCAATGAGTAAGAGCACGGTGCGCAGTAAGTGACCATTGTAGAAGTATTGTTAAATAACAATGTGGCAAATAAGACCAGTTATGAGTGAAACTCAATGAACATACAAGTAAGTGATGATAAACAGACTGGGCAATAAGCCAGTAATTAATACTATGTGATACGGAAAGCAGTGTGAATTCCTATTGCAATCGCATAAGAGATTTACTGTCAAGAGTTTACGCCTCTGCACTCTGTAGGACTGAGTGTTTTGGTATTGCGCTTGCACGGTAATAATCGAGTGAGATAGCTAGGAAATTGGAAATGTTAAATGTGATAGAAGAGCAAGACTTATGGTGTGATAAAACCGATGCATAAGAGAAGCACGGTAGTACCAATCAAAGGGTACTTGGTTGACATAAGTGACTACAGTAGCACGATTGTTGAATATCGGTAGAGCATACCTCAAGTGTTGGAAATAACCGACAAAGTACTACACAAAAGGTAGTAGCTCAAACTTAACCGACAGTAAGTCGGAAGAAACCAAGTAAATCATTGTAGAATACAATAGATTATCGTGGAAATGAATGGAAAGTTTGTAACTCACCGAATTCGCTCACGGTAAGAAATACCACGCGTCGGTTGAGAAACCATTATTACCAAGATAAAGGTGATAATCGGGGATGCATAATACAGTAAGGATAATGTATGGAGCAAACTAAGCTCTAAATTATCAAGAGTTGCGCAGCAGAAACTGGTGAACCAGTGAGTCAAACGATGAATGTGAATAGTGAACATGAGTGAATGACAAACTAATGATGCCTAAAAGCCTCACAGGCCAGGATCGAAACCAGTTAAGAGTTAAAATAAACTCTAATGAGAATTCTTGGTTAGGGACTAAACCGCCAATATGACTAAGATCCTCAAACCAGAACACATTGTGTAATAAACCGCGTGGAGATAAACATTTCACGACGGTAGAATGTTCTAAACCAATGATTAACTGATTGATTACGTGGGCGTAATCCCTTTTAAGGGGGGTAGAGCGCAGAACCACTTAGTGTCTTTTACCGTACAAGTGTACGTGAACTATGATGTGCATAGCACAAAATGATTTGTTTTGATGATTGGTGTGTGTGTTACATAAACATACACATTCATCCATGGTTAATTGTGGTAATTACGCACGGAAGATGCGAATACCCTTGCGATAAGTGTGTTTATTGTGTCAACAAATATGTGTGAAAGTACAAGTATAAGGGAGTAGAAAAACTCCCGGGGAACTAAAACCCCGACAGTGTATGTTCATATGATACCAAATGTAATATTGTGTACTATATTTTGATATATATATATATATATATATATATATATATATATATATATATATATGTATATTACAGTATTGTGATTTATGAAGAGGTATGACACCAATGTAGAACCTAGTGAGAATTAAATTCCCTAGGTAACTTGATTTAAAATAAATCGGGAAGATGATTGATGGACATAGTTCCACCCTTGGAGATGTATGATTATGACTAGAAGGATTAAAAGATAGAAATTGGAAATGAATGTGTTATCTGTTGTTTGAAAAAAAGTGGGAGGTGAAACTTGATTATCATGAGATCAAGGGAAGCCGAACACAAATTGGGGTGGAAAGATAGTTCAACTCTGATGCTGATCACATTAGGGTTGGATGATTCTTGAAACTCCCTATAAGTGGTCACAAATAATCACATCAAGAATAAGATGCAGTTAGCAATAATTGGACTTGGAGTTGTATTGAGTTTTCAAAAGAATTTTGAATTGGGTTTGAAATTTTTCAATTGGTATTTTCAAGACTTCAATAAATATTTTTAAGATTCTTAAGTGGTATTTTCAAAGGAAGGACTACCTTTATGTGACCTCGTAGAGGATTTTCAACTTGTATCCTTCCAATAAAGGATTTCATGATACTTAACCTCATAGAGGGTATCTTCCTACTACTTGCTCACGAGCTGAGGACGTATGAGCCTTTGTCTTAGGACCGGTGACATGAGAAGTATATTTTAAAGATGTATGCAATTGTTTTGATCTCCCAAAGGAACGGGGACCAGAGTGTCCATCGCGACCGGTTCTGCGGGATCACAGGGTATATGTACTCAACATGGGTCTCGAACCCATGAAGAGATGGAAAAGGAATTTCTGGTTGATATACATGCTATGACATGTTGTGTGGTATGTGTAATAATTATTATTTTGGACCTTGAGTCCTAATGTGGTTAAGTTCCGAAAGTGTTGTGTTATCAAGACCTATGTGTCTAAAGGATGTTATGTTATCAAGACCTACGAGTCTAAATGTTGTTAGGTTACCCAGACCAAGAGTCTAAGGGTTGTTACGTATGTGCAAATGTTGTTAAGGTACCCGGACCATTAAGTCCGAGGATACTATGTAAGTACGTTATGTCATGTTATGTATGTATGGATGTGTTACCCGGACCGCTAAGTCCGAGGTTGTGATGTAAAGTATGTTTGTTATGGAAGTTATGTTGCAAGTAATCCCTGTGTTCTAATTCAAATGATGCTTGGGAAGTGTGAACTTCGAGGACGAAGTTCTTTTAAGGGGGGTAGATTGAAATACCCCAAACCTTAATATGTTAATTAAATATGTGATTATTATTTTCTAAGGCTAATTAAGTCCTTAAGATCATGGGTGAAGAAATAAAAACCAAAAAGAAAAAAATAAAATGCGTAAAAGTCACAAAACGTGAAAACGCGTTTTAATTATTTTAGGAGGTATATAACCTTCACTAGGGTTATAAATATATTTTTATACCCTAATTACATACTAAGAATATATGGGAAAAATTCCGGAAGAAAACGGATCCAAATAATGCGTTAAAGCGCTAACGGAGTCTAAAGCGCGTTTTTCGAGAAAACCCGAAAACGTGACTTTAAACAGTCGAATGACCCCGTAAAAAATTATAGTTTATCATATAACTATAAATAAACATTTATGGGAGTATAATAACCATTAAAATTAAATAAACAAGAAAATTCCGGAAAACGGGCCCGGTTAGTGAATAGTGCTAAAACCGGGTAAATAAATGAGTGTTTTCTGTAAAAGACAAAAACCGCTCCAGCCTGTAACAGTTATGTGGGCCGGTTTTATTAATGTAGACAGCCCCCTCACACATGACTAGTTAGCTAATTAAATAAGTCAAAAAGCAAAAATAACTTATACCCACTCACCCTCTCTCTCCTCCTTTATTTTCTTTTCCCTTCTCTCTTCCCTCTCTTTCATCTCTTTCTTCTTCTTCCAACGTTTTTTCTCCTCTCTCCCTCTGTTGCTGAACGATGGTGAAGCCCCCATGGCTACTCCACATTCAAACTCATGCCCAAGCTCCATTTGAGCTCCAAATCGAAAATAAACTACATATTCTTCATCCTCTCATCATCCTCTATCATTCCCTCTTTTCAAAATTCGAAAATGAAGAACTTCATCTCCATGGGTTTTTCCCATTTGAAGAGAAAATGGCATATTCTTGAAGCTTGGAGTCTCCTCTCTCTCCTAAGGTAAAAATCTTCAAGAAAAACCTCATTTTTCTCCATCTTGTAGTGGTAGCCGATTTTGTCTCTCTCTCTTACCTTGTTTTTCTTCTTGGCTTTGAGCTCCATTTCAACCCTCCAATGGTGGAATAATCCCCTTCTTGATTCAAGGGTGAGAACCTCTCTTGAAAGGCCTAAAAAGGTAAACCCTAACTTGTGTTCTAAGCCCTTTGATTGGATTGAGATTTTCCTAAGGGTTTAGATAATTAATTGAGTATGTTTTTGTGTTTCTTTAATGTTGGGATGGAGTTTGGAAACTCCATTCCCTCTTGACCGGTTTTGAGGAGATGAGGAGCAAGAGGAGGATTAAGGAGAAAACTTGTGAATTAAGGTAAGAAATCTACCTTAATGCCTATATAATTGTTTTAGAATTGGGTTTGGGAAAAATAAAAGATGAAATAAAATCTGGAGCAATAATGTGCTTGATTGTGGTTAGTTGGACTTTGTGAAATGTTGGTTGAATTGAGGGCCTTGGAGCCAAGTGATTTGGGAATTGTGTTTATAGTGTTGTTTGGTGAATTTTGGATGGATACTATGTGCTGGTAGGACCCTTATGGGTGTGGCTAGATTAGGAATGTAAATTGATGTGAATTGATGGTTTGGGAGATGTTAAGTTTATGGGGAGGTTATGGCGAAATTTCGATAGAAAATAAGTGTTTTAAGGTGACTTGGTAAAATGGAGGAGTTAGGTGTGTTGTGGCTGAGTTGAGATACTTGATGACCTTGTAAAGGTGGATGGAGAATGATGTTGGAAGGATGCAAAATCTGTAGCATAATGGTGATAGGAACTTAGAATTCCAAGAGAAAGGATTTGTTTATAACTTGTGAAACAAGGAGTGAACTTGGGTTTAGATGATGCATTTGTCTAGAAATGATGTGTAATGGTCATTGATGCATTTGGTGAGGTTGGAAGGATGTAAAAACTAACAAGAAGAAGTTAGAAATGCAAAAGAGTGCAAAATGCAAGATGTGAGAAAACGAATTTGTTGAATTTGAGCAAGAATTGGGTGGTGGATTAAACCAATGATTTGGAGAGGTTTAATGCATGTTTTAAGGTGTTTAAACATGTGGGAAACATGTGGAAAGATTGTGGAATAAGTGGAAAAAAATTTGGATGAATTTGGAGTTCAGAATGTGTAGAAAAACGGTTTTTAAAATGGGTTCTGTTCTGGACCGCCCCTAGGGACCGCCCCTGTGGGGAGGTCCAGTGCGCAGAAATGCAGAAAATGCAAAAACGGGTAGCTTCTGTTGTGGACCGCCCCTGGGACCGCCCCAGAGGGGCGGTCCATACCAGAGAAACACAAAAAAATTTGTTTAAGGCTCCTAATGATGGGGGATTGAATGGTAATGGTTTTAGATGATGTTTAGGCCTTGTTTGGTGACATGTAAAGGCCTTAAAGTGGGTAAACAAGTGTTAGGTTTTTGGTGTGAGAGTTGTAACTTAAGATCACAAGAGTAAATAAGTATAAACAAGTGTTGGGAGTGGTTGAGGAAGTTGTGAGTTTGAGTACACCAAAGTTAAACAAAAATAACGGGATAACGGGGTAAATACGGGAGTAACAATTATGTACCTACCGTAACGCCTTAATATTAATTGAACCATTTGGCATGTAAATAGTGGTTCAAGAGTAAGTCATGAGGAACAAGTGTGAACCGAGGAGCGTGAGAATGCCCGCTAAGGTGATTCCCCGCGGTGACAGGTATGGTTTTCTTGCAACCTGTGTCCTACCGGATTACACCGGCTTGTATGCCAACGTGATTTTCTGTGTGTTTGCCACCTTGCAAGATAAAGCATGAAATGAGTTTATAGTAATTCATTATTGTGGCGTAATCAATTCCGATACCGCTTAACCTTAGTTATGTGTTAAATAATAGTTAACCGACCTTAGGTTCACATAAGAGATCGGTATACGGAATAAACGTCCCAACCCTTGGGAACGTTCTAACTACGGCTATCCGTGCGTTAGTGTATGTTGTGATTATGTGCGTTGTATGTGATTTGTTTGGTATGTTGTTGTTGTTATCGGATACAGTTATCCATGTTTGTTAAAAAGGGATATTACTCCCCTTATGTGTCTAACCGAGTTAGTAACACTATGTGATGTATGTATGTGATAAGTTCCATAAGGGAACCTTCAACTAATAAGTATATGTTATGTATGGAGAGGAATCCGGTCGTTCCGGTCGCGCGTATTGTTTGGGAGTTAATATATATATAAGAATTAACTCCCATCCTGTTATGTTAAGGGTTGTTTTCCTTCATTGGATTTCGACCTCCCATTAGCTTAGCCAAAGCTTACCTACCCAACTTCCAATCGGGTAGGGGGAAAATCATGTTTAATGTTGGTAGGGTGTCGATGCCTAAGTTCGCTTCGACTCCCTCTTTATTATGTTACGGTTGTTTTCCTCCTTGAATTACAACCACCCACAAGCTTAACCAAGGCTTACCTACCTCATCACTATTGGAGCTAGGGGGAAATTGTGTATGTTGTGTTCGGCCCTATATGAGGCCGCCACTCAAGTAAAGAAAATGTATGTATGTTGTGCTCGGGCTTATATCCCCCGGGCACTCCCTAAATAAAGTGTAAGTCCTCTACGAAGAGAGAAACTAAGTTATGTATGTTATAAAGTGAAGTGTGTTGTTATGTTGTGTGTGCTAACCTTATGTTTGTGCCCTATTAATGGATGTGTGCTTTTAAGCATGACGTATGTGTGTAATGTGTGCATGTTTGAAATAAAATAAACTGCATGCTAAGACGACAATTAGTTGTGCGTGGCCCGGTAGCATGCGGGCTGCGGGATTACCATACCAGCAAAGGTGCTGACCCCCTTTGGGGGCCCCCATTACTTTTCAGGTACAATGAAGCTGGTAGCCGTTCGAGAGTAGGACGGGGTAGTTTTTGTATGTGGTAGTCATGAGATTTGTGTATATATTGTAGGTGTAGTAAGACCGAAATTGTATCGGCGTTAGTTAGAAGATACTCGGTACATTTGTAATGTATGTGAATAAAGCATGTTGGACGTGGAACGGTATTGATGTGTAGTTGCTCGGGAATTTAGTCCATCAGACCGGTACGATGTATGTATGTTAGCCTTGTTAGCCACGTGGGTGGCTAACGGCGTGTAACACCAAAGAGTTAAGTGATGTTTTGGGTTATGAATTCCGCTGCGATGTGTTAATAAGATGTTGTTAGTAGTTGGGGTGTTACAATTTGTGGGGGCTCCCCCTATTGTTCTCAGACTGTTGGGATGACCCCTGTGTAGCTCCAAGGATGGTTTCAATGTCGGATGATGACTCCCGTATGGCTCTAGCTTGGCTTTGGGAGAGGTGCCAATGAGGCTCGAGTATGATAGTGAATGGCTCTGGGATGGTCTGCGTATGGCTCTGGATGGCTCCAGTTTGGCTGTATTTCGGTTATGGATATGGTCGTTGGATGGTCCAGCTTTGACTTTTTCTTTTATCGGAAGTTACGCTCTGATAGCGTCAATTGAAGTAGACTATCAGCGAGACTAGGTAGAATTCTTACTAGTCGGATGTTGAAGATGAATGATTATGGTGCATGCAAATTTAAATGCTAGACACGATGCAAATGCACATGTAGATTTTGGAGAGAAGGTACGGCCCTATCTCTATTAATATGAGGTTTACGAATATAAGACATCTTCAGCTTGATCTTGAGTGATTGATGAACTGGAATGTGTGAATCATTTTCATCTCATGGAGGGATGTGGATCAATCTCTCGTGATTATAGTCGTGTGTGCAAATGTTGTTATGATACTCTTGATGCTCAGAGCGGTATTTTCCTTAGAATTTCTTTCGAGGTTCTGGACTTTCCGATCCTCACAAATTAATCTCCTGCAATGGGTTGGATGTTTATGTTTCGGTGATCAGATTGGAGATTCACTCGCACTCATAAGACCTCATGGTGGGTAAGGTCACACTCATTCGCACATGGTCCCTTTGGTATGATGGGACATGTTTGATAAAAGTACAAAGCTTATTATTCATGTTTCAGATCCAATACTTTCAGTTAACGCTCATTAACTTATAAGTCAGAGGTCTTATTAGGCTGTAACGGGGCTGAGGGTATGATGTATGTCATACGGGACTGTGGATTTATTTGGGAATTATGGAGCTTTTGTGCAATAGAGGATATGTTTCGCCTTTGCCATGGGTGGAATGATTAGGCGGGTTTTGATAACCCCTTATCGGTTTCTTCGGGACATCATTGGTCCTTCTGGTTTGGGTTTCTCCTTGCCTTTTCTGGCGTACGGTTTGAACCTTCTTCTCATTTTTGTTTTGTTGAAATTGCACTTGGCTCCTCAACTTTCCCAAGCATTCTTTACTTTGTATTTTGGCTTTCAACTTTGGAGTTGCATTGACTAATTTATCTTCGTGAACATTTTGGTGTTCCTTTTTTGGTGTTGGCTTGGAGTTGCATTGACTCATTGGTTTCTTCGGACATCTCATTTGTTGTTTTTTGTGAAATATGGTGGGGAGGGGTCATGGCTCCGGCTCCTTCGAGATCCTCTATTGCAGGGGTAAGTGTGTATATGTGGGGTGGCATGTTGTGGAGTTTCTTTTTTTTTTTGAAGAAAGAGTTTTTCATGAAAGGCTCAGCGGGGCTCACTAATGGATTATGTAGAGGGCAGTTAAAGCTCTTTGGTTTTGTGGAGATTTTTGATCCTAAGTGCCTCATCATCCTCATTAGTCAATGATTGTTTTCTTGCTATTCTCGGATCTTTGCATGAATCACAATTCGTGACTTGCTATCGACACTGATCTCACTCTAAATCATGCCTCTCCATGTGATGAAGGAATACACATGTCGCTCGTGGTTTTACCTCGATTGGCTCTCTCTACCTTCTCTCAACGCTCATAGGATTGTCCAATATACTCATTCGGAATTCAAGGGAAAATACCGCTCTTTGCACACTACTCACTTGATTTGTGGTGATGATTTGATTAGACCCTTATGTTCATTGATGGGTAGAGAGTTTAGTGGTTCACGCACTCTGTTCAATCAATCTCTCAAGGTGTTTCCCAAAGATGTCGTTTCGATACGAGAGTATGCAAATGCGACTATCTACAATGCAATCTATTGTGGTAATATGAAATTACTATGTATAGGATGCATGAAATGCTGAAAATGATGAATGAGGATGGCTGACTTTGGCGTTTGACCAAATGTGTGTTTTTGTTTTTTTTTTGTTGTTTTTTTTGTGTTTTTCTTTTGGATGCAATGCATGTGTGGTAAGGTTATGACTAGTCTCGCTTGGGTTGAATTCAGCTCATGGTTCATGAAGCTCATCCCATCGTTGTTGGCCTTGAAGGTGGTCTAGCTGTTGGGGTCGCTGTCGGGGTAGTAATTCTCAAATGAGGTCGGGTTGGTGATTGGCCCCTGGATTTTGAATTTTTAGGGAGTAACAACTCCGCATGGTGACCCACGATATGATACTCTTTCTCTTTTGGTCACTGGCGTGCATGGTGATTCTGATTGGGAGAGGTTTTCGCTCCCTAGTTTTCTTTCCTATACCTCTGGGGATCGAGAGCTTCGGAGGTTGAGATATTGGGGTGAATGGGTGATAAGATGACAACGGAACACGTGTTTATGCAATTTTTCTAAGGTAGACAGGATTTGTGCATGACTGATGCTTTTGAATGGACTGAAAGCGCATGTGACTTTTTTCTTGTCATGAATGCAATGCATGTGTTTTACTTTGTGCTCGGTTGCATTTGTGGCATTGTTTATTTAGGGGATGCCTCTTGTAGATATCGTGAATTTTCACCCCACAAAGAAAAGTTGATGATGATATATAGATGTGAGGGGTCGTCCCTCATTCGAACTTTTTATTATACGTGCATGCCAAAAGAAACCAAGTTTTAGAAAACAGTTTTGAAAACGCGTGTTTTCAAAGTGGTGGATTTTCTCAATATAACTTTGACGCTCGGTTATTCGCAAATAAAATAGGGAGTAAGGGAACTCTATACACATTGATCAAAATAAATTCAAAGGAATGTATAAACCTATACACCTAATCTATTCAGCAATGGACGAGAGAGAAAACATCGGGGAAATTCTATACATCATCAATCCTAAAAAGTCATTAAAGGGGAATTTTAGCTAAACATCTTCTGAACTCCTCTGGTCCCTCTTCGGGCTTCTGAATGACTACTCACGCTCGGCCTCCAGTTGACTACCCGCTCTCTTTGAGTTCTTGACCGCTGCCCGCTCATCTTCGGGCTCTTGACCGGCTGCACGCTTGTCTTCGGTGCTTGACCGGTTGCTCACTTGTCTTCGGGTGCTTGACCAAATGCTGGCTCATTTTCAGGCTTTAGTAGCGAAGCAAAACTGTGATCAAACAAACGGGTTGGTGTTCTCCTGATTTTCAATAGTTTGAACTCGAACCGGTGTTGCTAATCTTCATGTCGCTGATTCAGGTTGGTACATCCCTGATCTTTGGTTTGAACGGTTGGTGTTGGTCTCCATATCGCTCGGCAGTTCCAAGGGTTGGTACGCCTCTGCTCTAGGCTTGAATCGCGTAGTTGATCTTCATGCTGCTTCACTTGCTCCGACGAGGAAATGAAGGATGTTTTTGAGAAAGGAAAGATGAATGATCGAGCACAAAAATCTTATGTGAAAATCCACCACTTTTGTGAAACACGAAATGACTAGTACGCTCCACGGTAATGACCGCTGCTCTTGAAGGTGGGTTGAACTTCAAGAATAGTGGGTCACAACATGGGGACAAATGTTGTTATGATACTCTTGATGCTCAGAGCGGTATTTTCCTTAGAATTTCTTTCGAGGTTCTGGACTTTCCGATCCTCACAAATTAATCTCCTGCAATGGGGTTGGATGTTTATGTTTCGGTGATCAGATTGGAGATTCACTCGCACTCATAAGACCTCATGGGGTAAGGTCACACTCATTCGCACATGGTCCCTTTGGTATGATGGGACATGTTGATAACAAGTACAAAGCTTATTATTCATGTTTCAGATCCAATACTTTCAGTTAACGCTCATTAACTATAAGTCAGAGGTCTTTATTGGGCTGTAACGGGGCTGAGGGGTATGATGTATGTCATACGGGACTGTGGGATTTATTTGGGAATTATGGAGCTTTTGTGCAATAGAGGATATGTTTCGCCTTTGCCATGGGTGGAATGATTAGGCGGGTTTTGATAACCCCTTATCGGTTTCTTCGGGACATCATTGGTCCTTCTGGTTTGGGTTCTCCTTCTTGCCTTTTCTGGCGTACGGTTTGAACCTTCTTCTCATTTTTGTTTTGTTGAAATTGCACTTGGCTCCTCAACTTTCCCAAGCATTCTTTACTTTGTATTTTGGCTTTCAACTTTGGAGTTGCATTGACTAATTTATCTTCGTGAACATTTTTGGTGTTCCTTTTTTGGTGTTTGGCTTTGGAGTTGCATTGACTCATTGGTTTCTTCGGACATCTCATTTGTTCTTTTTTGTGAAATATGGTGGGGAGGGTCATGGCTCCGGCTCCCTCGAGATCCTCTATTGCAGGGGTAAGTGTGTATATGTGGGGTGGCATGTTGTGGAGTTTCTTTTTTTTTTGAAGAAAGAGTTTTTCATGAAAGGCTCAGCGGGGCTCACTAGTGGATTATGTAGAGGGCAGTTAAAGCTCTTTGGTTTTGTGGAGATTTTTGATCCTAAGTGCCTCGTCATCCTCATTAGTCAATGATTGTTTTTCTTGCTATTCTCGGATCTTTGCATGAATCACAATTCGTGACTTGCTATCGACACTGATCTCACTCTAAATCATGCCTCTCCATGTGATGAAGGAATACACATGTCGCTCGTGGTTTTACCTCGATTGGCTCTCTCTACCTTCTCTCACGCTCATAGGATTGTCCAATATACTCATTCGGAATTCAAGGGAAAATACCGTCTTTGCAACTATCACTGGATTTGTTGCTGATTTTGATTAGACCCTTATGTTCATTGATGGGTAGAGAGTTTAGTGGTTCACGCACTGTTCAATCAACTCTCAAGGTGTTTCCCAAAGATGTCGTTTCGATACGAGAGTATGCAAATGGACTATCTAAATGCAATCTATTGTGGGTAATATGAAATTACTATGTATAGGATGCATGAAATGCTGAAAATGATGAATGAGGATGGCTGACTTTGGCGTTTGACCAAATGTGTTGTTGTTTTTTTTGTTGTTTTTTGTGTTTTTCTTTTTGGATGCAATGCATGTGTGGTAAGGTTATGACTAGTCTCGCTTGGGTTGAATTCAGCTCATGGTTCATGAAGCTCATCCATCGTTGTTGGCCTTGAAGGTGGTCTAGCTGTTGGGGTAGCTGTCGGGGTAGTAATTCTCAAATGAGGTCGGGTTGGTGATTGGCCCCTGGATTTTGAATTTTTAGGGAGTAACAACTCCGCATGGTGACCCCACGATGATACTCTTCTCTTTTGGTCATGGCGCGCATGGTGATTCTGATTGGGAGAGGTTTTCGCTCCCTAGTTTTCTTTCCTAACCTCTAGGGATCGAGCTTCGGAGGTTGAGATATTGGGGTGAATGGTGGGTGATAAGATGACAACGGAACACGTGTTTATGCAATTTTTCTAAGGTAGACAGGATTTGTGCATGACTGATGCTTTTGAATGGACTGAAGCGCATGTGACTTTTTTTCTTGTCATGAATGCAATGCATGTGTTTTACTTTGTGCTCGGTTGCATTTGTTGGCATTGTTTATTTAGGGGAGGCCTCTTGTAGATATCGTGAATTTTCACCCCACAAAGAAAAGTTGATGAATGATATATAGATGTGAGGGGTCGTCCCTCATTCGAACTTTTTATTATACGCATGCCAAAAGAAACCAAGTTTTAGAAAACATTTTGAAAAGCGTGTTTTCAAAGTGGTGGATTTTCTCAATATAAACTTTGACGCTCGGTTATTCGCAAATAAAATAGGGAGTAAGGGAACTCTATACACATTGATCAAAATAAATCAAAGGGAATGTATAAACCTATACACCTAATCTATTCAGAAATGGACGAGAGAGAAAAGAAACATCGGGGGAAATTCTATACATCATCAATCCTAAAAAGTCATTAAAAGGGGGAATTTTGAGCTAAAATCTTCTGAACTCTGGTCCATCTTCGGGCTTCTGAATGACTGCTCACGCTCGGCCTCCTGGTTGACTACCGCTCGTCTTTGAATTCTTGACCGGCTGCTCGCTCATCTTCGGGCTCTTGACCGGCTGCACGCTTGTCTTCGGGTGCTTGACCGGTTGCGCTTGTTTCGGGTGCTTGACCGAATGCTGGCTCATTTTCAGGCTTTAGTAGCGAAGCAATACTGTGATCAAACAAAACGGGTTGGTGTTCTTCTGATTTTCAATAGTTTGAACTCGAACCGGTGTTGCTAATCTTCATGTCGCTTAATTCAGGTTGGTACATCCCTGATCTTGGTTTGAACGGTTGGTGTTGGTCTCCATATCGCTCGGCCAGTTCCAAGGGTTGGTACGCCTCTGGCTCTAGGCTTGAATCGCGTAGTTGATCTTCATGGTGCTTCACTTGCTCCGACGAGGGAAATGAAAGATGTTTTTGAGCAAGGAAAGATGAATGATCGAGCACAAAAAATTTATGTGAAAATCCACCACTTTTGTGAAAACACAAAATGACTAGTACGCTCCACGGTAATGACCGCTGCTCTTGAAGGTGGGTTGAACTTCAAGAATAGTGGGTACAATAAGATGTTCAAAAGAGAATTCCGAACGTTTCTGTAACACCCCATCCAAAGCCAATCGTGGTTATCGCAAAACTGAACACTTAATCGAATTCGTCGCAGCGGAAATAATAAACACCTGGACCTTGCCACGGTTTGATCGTTAGAATATACCGGCCTTATCAATTACAACACTTATCCAAAATAAATGACCAACCCAAAACATCACCATCCAAAATACCACAACCAACCGAGTACAAGTAGCTAAGTCATAATCACAACCTTATATCAGTTTAAATATAGACAGACGGGTGCACAAGCGCAACCCGTACTCAAAATAAACATCCCATCCTAAGTCTAACCGCTCCTACTCTCGTGGTGCGTCCAAATGGGTCTCTTACCTGCAAGTGTAAAAACAGCCCCCAAAGGGGGTCAGCACGAATGCTGGTACACCCTCTCATGGCCCCCAAGCTAACGGGGCTACGACGACTAATTGTCGATAGCATGGAAATTGATTACATACACAAGCATGATATGAAGTGCAATAACAATAATCCAAATGAACAATAGTTCACAAACAATGAACGACTCAAGCGTTCCCTTATCAAGTGGGTTAGTAACCCCCTCCTTAGTCCTCATTTTCTTAATCTCAGTTCCTTACCTTACCTTAATCTTAATCTCAGTATACAAACCGTTCCTGGAAGGGAATGGTTGTAGCTTAATTCGAACCTGGGATTTAGGTGATCCCACCGCACCATCTTAATGCCACCTACTCTGGACGGGAGTCCAGCGTAGCTGAGCGGCAACCGGCCCTAGGCTACAAGTCCGAAGACAAGTCCTTAAGCGGAGGGCGGATCTGATTCAGATACCGTCCCCCTTTCCTTAGCATGCATGACCGGAGTTCGGTCCCGGGTTTCCTCACTCAAGTTCCAGTTAGTAGAAAATCTTAATCACCACGTGCTAGCTAAGCCTTAACGGGCATTAACCAACAACCACCAAAACTTAACTCTTATTAACTCAGTAAGTACTAAACTTGGTTAGTAACAATCTCAAGTCTCGCGGGTTAGTGCAAAGATAACATATACACAACGAGAACAAATATAACCGGTTGCATGCTTTATCTTGTTTTAGTCATAGCAATTAAACAGATAGCACACAAGCCGAGGGACACCTCGTTAGCAAGCAGGTCACAAGAAAGATTGTACCGTTCACCGTCGATCGTCGTTTGTTTAACCTTCTCCGGGGTCCCAATTCACAAACCTAAAACATTGATTCATTTTAGGCCATTAGTTATTTGCACCTTACTTAACTCACTTAATTCCTAAAGATTCCCATGAATATCCCTTAAGTCTTACCACTTAACCTTAAAACTTAACTTTAAACATTAAGGTTCTTACTTAACTTAACTTAATCCCTTAGGTTCTTAGGGTCCTAATCATTACACCCTACCAAGGCATACCTTATTACCAATTACCATCCTTAGAATTCAAAATTTCTTTTTTTTATTTAGGCCCGACTGAACTTACGACCGACCTTACCCAAGGTCGGTCCATTCCAGAACATATTACCGCTTGAAAATTCTACCCCGACCGACCTTGCAAGTCCGGTCCCCAAGGTCGGTCCGTTCCCGAGAGTTTCCCCCGTGGGAAATTTAAGCTCGACCGAACTTGCCAAGTCCGGTCCCATGTTCGGTCGATTCCAGAGACTTATTACCGTACAAAATTCTAGGCATGACCGACCTTGCAAGTCCGGTCACAAGGTCGGTCCATTCCAGAGACTTAATTCCTTCACAAAATACAAGCCCGACCGAACTTGTAAGTCCGGTCCCCAAGTTCGGTCGGTTCCAGAAACTTCCTCCGACAGTGTAAACTGAGCTCGACCGACCTTGCAGGTCCGGTCCCTAAGGTCGGTCGGCTCCAGAACCTTGTTTCTAAATTCTCTTTTAACTCCAAACTTTCCTCATATATCCTAATATGTTATAACCTCATTTGGGCACCTCAAATACACCTTAAGCCAACCACTAAACACTTTAAATCACTCACCAACATCCACTTTAATCATTATGCATTTTTCCTTGTAACCATGCCAACACTTGTAACATTTTCCACTAGGTTTCTAGGTGGTGGTTCATACCTAATGTAACCACTATGCCAAATGTTTCCCCACCACTATAACATCATCTCCCAAGCATCTTTCACCAACTAAAACTCTTTTATGCATTTACTTAAAGTTCCTTCACAAGCTTAAGCTATCCATCAAACCTTATTTCCTTCCTAGTTGTTTACCAACATTTGCCTAAGTCCTAAATACTCAAATACATTCTCTTGATTCTTAAATCCTTCATAGTAATGCCTAAGTCATTATAATTCATTAAAACACTTTATCTCACCCCTTTTTCATCAAGACAACCTCTAAACTTCCTAGTACTTCCTTAGTCATTAAATTCCCTTAGAACATCTTAAACACTTAAGTTCTCCTTTAAATTTTGCCATGGGTTCTCTAGTATATAGCACATCCTAACACTTGGTTTTTCTCCATCAACCAACCAATATCACTCAAATTCTCATCACAACACCTTAACACACAATTTACACCAAAACTACACCACATCATATAGTGCAAACTTAAATGCTTGGCACTTAGGCCCTTAAATGACAATAATCTTAACCACTGAATTTCCACATATATTTGCCTTAACCTGCGAATACACACAACAAGGCTCCCATTGAAATAAAATGCTTCTTGTAATTCACCTTGATATTCTTAAACTATCTCTTTTTCTCATTTGCTCCTTAGTCACAAGTTCACAATCATGATCATTGTTTCTCCTAGGTCATATATAACCCTTTTCTAATGTAAACTCTACACTAAACTCATCACATATCTAAATCCCATTCCCTTAAACAATAAAACACCTTAAGGTAAGTAATTTACCTTGTTCTTTTACAAGCTTTAAAAACTTTCTTCCTTAGGTTTTTCCTTGCTCAATCTCGGTCACCAATATAATCTCCTTGCCAATGTTCTAACCAATATCCAATGACTCCAATGAGTACTAGATAATACATTAACCCTAAGGAACAAACCCTAGGTTAAAAATGTGCTTTAAGGTATTAAGGTGATTGTTTTACCTTGGTTTCTCAAGACAAGCTTGGATATGAAGCAAGAAGGACCTCCTCAATTTGAAGAGAGTAGAAAACAAGCTAGAACAAGGCATTAAAATGAAGCCTCATGAGCATATTTTCGGTCAAGAAGAAAAGTGATGGAAACCTAGATTTTCTTACACTTTCTTTACCTTAAGAGAATGGAGAAGCCAATGGAGTCTCCAAACTTGAATTTCCTCCTCTAATGGTGGTTTGGCTTGGCACCAAATCAAAGCTCTTGGAGTTTTGAAAAGATAGAAAGAGAGAGCTTGAGCTAACTAAGAGGAATATGTAATTTGTTTTGGTTTTGGAGCTAAAATGAGTAAGTGTGTGCAAGAGAATGGAGCTAGCATGGGTTGTCTTCACGTTAATGGAGAAGGGAGAGAGCTCAAATCGTGGGAACAAGAGAGAATGAAGAGGTGAGGAGAGAGGTGAGTAAAATGAGATATTTATATGTAAAGAATAGTACTTTTGCTTTATAGTTTTTATTTACTTAATGACTAATGAAGGTGGTGACTCACCTTGTAAAAACCGGCCCCCATTAAGTAACAAGGGTACTTAAGTCTTTGTTGACCAAATATCTCACTTATATTGACTTATGTTATAAACTAGCTTAATTAATTTACTATTCACAAAAAAAGTGCACATGTTGTGAAATTTTTGATTTCCCATTGATATAGACTTCCAAATGTGATACGATATAGTACACATGTTAATTAAGAGTAATGATGGACATTTAGCCATTCAAAACTCATTTACAAGACAATTTTTCAAAAATGTGCTTTAAAGACTCCTAAAGCACTTTTGTGTTTTAACTTGTTTTCAAGCTTGGTTTTCTTTGGTAATTGATTTAAAATGACCATTAGGATATTACTAAGGTCTTAGAACAATATTTGGGTACTCTCCCAAGTCTCTCCAAGCTTAGAGCACGTTTTGCTTAAACTGCTCTTTTGGTGTTTCCTTATATTTTCTTTGATTAAAATGTTTCTTAATGTTTTTAAGGCATTATTTAGCCTCCTTATATCTAGTTTATCTTTTAAACACCATATTAGTTTGGGGTATTTCAATCTACCCCCTTAAAAGAACTTTGTCCTCAAAGTTCACATATTGCTTAACCATTCACGGTACTCAATTCCCTTAATCTTAACACCACATCTTATATTCACATCACACATCTCAAGACTCAAAGGTCAATCAAAATACAATACAAAGTATTATACATAACTCAACTTAACACCAAAGTGTAGCAACTTACACAAAATCACATCTTAAACAACCAAACAAACGACAAACATGATCGTTTCCTAACTCAAAAAGCGAGGAAGCTCTACCCCCTTAAAAAGGGGTACGCCCCGTACCCTATACAGACGATCTAGTCAGTAAACAAAGAAGGGTACTTCGCCCTCATCTTATCCTCTAATTCCCCGTGGCCTCTTCGACATCCTGGTTAGACCAGAGAACCTTCACCAGTCACACTGACTTGTGGCGAGTGTCCCTAGTCTTACTGTCCAAGATTCTCTGAGGAGTCTCCACTGATCTCATATTTGGTTCTAAAGTCAATCTCTCAGGTTCTAACACATGGGAGGGGTGGTGCATGTATTTCTTTAGCTGTGAAACATGAAAAACATCATGCACTTTACCCAGCTCAGCAGGTAAATTCAACCTGTAAGCAACCGGGCCCACCCGCTCCGTAATCTCATAAGGACAACAAATTCGGGCTTAATTTGCCCTTCTGCCCAAACCTGAATACAACCTTCATCGGTGAAACTCGCAGAAATACCTGGTCGCCCACTGCGAACTCCAGGTCCCGTCGTCGAACATCAGCATACGACTTCTGCCTATCTTGAGCAGCTTTCATGTTCTCCCTGATTTGCTGAACTTCAGCCTTAACTTGCTCTAAGTACTCTGGTCCATAATGACCGTCTCACTCGACTCATCCCAGCAGAGCGGTGTACGACATGGTCTACCGTACAACGCTTGAAAAGGTGCCATCTTGATCGAAGCGTGATAGCTGTTGTTGTATGAAAACTCGATCAGATGCAATTCTGTCAATCCAACTGCCCTGAAAGTCTAAGGCACATGCTCTCAGCATGTCCTCGAGTGTCTGAATAGTACGCTCAGTCTGACCATCTGTCTGAGGATGGAACGCGGTACTCAGCTTGAGTTCTGTACCCAACGCTTCTCTGTAGCTCTCCAGTACTCGAAAGGAATCTGGTATCTCTATCTGACACTATGGTCTTCGGTATCCCGTGATGTCTCATGATTTCTTTCTCAAAAACTCAGCTAATTTGGTCACCTTCCAAGTATCCTTCATCGGTATGAATCGGGCTACTTTGGTAAGGCGATCCACCACCACCCATATCATGTTGAGACCTCCCCTAGCAGGTGGGAGCCCAACTACGAAGTCCATGGAGATATCATGGAACTTCCACTCCGGAACTGGCATCGACTGTACCATTCCGCCCGGTCGTCGGTGCTCGAATTTCACCTTCTGGCATGTGAGACACCTCAAGACGAACTCGGTAACATCTGTCTTCATCCCCGACCACCAGAAGTATCTCTTCATGTCTTTATACATTTTAGAGGCTCCCGGATGGATGGAAACTGAAGAACAGTGTGATTCTCTAAGTATACGGTCTTTCAGATCCGTGTTGCCCCGTGGTATGCATAAACGGCCCTTAAGTCTGATCAGATCATCATCATGAAGTCTGAAGTCGTATTTCTGACTCTCAAAGGTACCATCTGTCAGCTTCTGTCTGACCTTCTCATGTACTCATCTGTCCTCTGAGCCTCTCGCACCTCATCAACCAAGCTGGAGAAAGAAACTAGCGAATGGAGTGAGTGTGCTCGACGGCTCAGGGCGTCTGCTACAACATTGGCCTTCTTCTTTGTATTGGAGGTCAATGTCATAGTCTTTCAGAAACTCTAACCATCTCCTCTGTCGAAGATTCAACTCCTTCTGAGTGAATATGTATCTCAAACTCTTATGATCGGTGTAGATCGTCACACTAACCCCGTATAAGTAGTGGCGCCATATCTTCAAAGCGAAGACTACAGCTCCCAGCTCTAAATCATGTGTGGGGTAGTTCTCCTCATGTTTCTTCAACTGGCGTGAGGCATATGCCACCACCTTGCCATGTTGCATGAGCACGCAACCCAGCCCTCTGCCGGATGCATCACAATAAACCTCAAAGCCCTCTGTACCGTCTGGAATGGTCAGAACCGGTGCAGTGGTCAGTGAGTCCTTCAAGCTCTGAAATGATCTCTCACAGTCAACCGTCCATAAGAACGGTGCATCTTTCTTCATCAGACTGGTCATCGGTTTCGCGACCTTGCTGAAATCCCTAACAAACCTCCTGTAGTAACCTGCCAGACGGAGAAAGCTCCAGATGTCGGTAACAGTCTTCGGTCTTGGCCAAGTACGTACGGCATCATCTTTGCTGGATCCACTGAGATCCCAGCATCTGAGATGACATGACCTAGGAAGAGACCTGGTCAAGCCAAAACTCACATTTGGAGAACTTAGCATATAGCTGGTTCTCCCTCAATATTTCCAATACTCTCCTCAGATGTTCCTCATGTTCAACCTTAGACTTCGAGTATATCAAAATGTCATCAATAAAACACCACAACCGACTTGTCCAGCTGCTCCCGGAACAAGCGGTTCATCAGATCCATAAACTTCGCCGGTGCGTTCGACAAACCGAACGGCATCACTGTAAACTCATAGTGGCCGTATCGTGTCCGGAATGCCGTCTTCTCAATGTCTCCCTCCTTAATGGCTATCTGATGATACCCGATCTGAGATCAATCTTGGAAAACACAGATGCTCCCTTCAACTGATCGAACAGATCGTCAATGCGGGGTAGTGGGTACTTATTCTTCACTATCACTGCATTCAGCTCTCTGTAGTCGATGCAGAGGCGGAGACTACCATCCTTCTTCTTCACGAAGAGAACTGGCGCTCCCCATGGTGACACACTTGGTCTTATAAATCCCTCCTTATCTAACAAATCTTTCAATTGTTCTTTAACTCAGTCATTTCTGCCGGAGCCATACGGTATGGTGCCTTGGCTATCGGTCCGGTACCAGGTAGCAGCTCGATGGTGAACTCTACCTCCCGAGTGGGTGGCATGCCGGGCAGTTCCCGTGGAAATAAGTCGGGGAACTCCGACACTACCGGTAAGTCGGGGTCGAACTCAGGGTCTCTCTCTATGTCCTGTATAGCAGAGGTACACTTCTTCCTTTCTCCTCAATTCCTTATACATTGCCATGGCGGTGATGATCTTAGTCGAAGGCTCTCTGGGCCTCTGGCGGTATGATATTGTTACCCCAGACGGACTCCTGAGCAGCAATCTATGCTCGGCGCAGAGGATACGTCCCTTGTGCCGCTCCAACCAGTTCATCCGAAGATAACATCAAATCCTAGCTCACTGAACTCAATAAAACTGACTGGAAAGTCTTCTCCCTTAATTCTGAAATGGCTCCTCGGTAGTAACGAGTGCAACGAACCTTCTCCTTAGACGGGAGCGTAACCGTGAAGTCGGGTAGCTCATCAGCGTCTAGCCCCAACCTGCTCGCGAAAGATGCCGAGACAAAGGTATGCGAGGCCCCTGAGTCGAAGAGAACTGATGCCTCAATCCCATTAATCGGAAAGGTGCCGGTGAGGATAGTACCGCTAGCGTCGGCCTGTGCCTCTGTAAGTATGCTTTAGCGCACCTTCCGTACCGAGTCCATAACCTAATTGTGTTCACAAGCTTCATGAGTATTGATGGTATAACAAGAGTCGTAACAATTTTATGAACAACACTGTTATTTTATTCATAACCATCCTGTTTACAACATGAGCTTAATCTTACATCTCATTCCTCATCTCATTCTAACATTACATGGCTAATATTGTCTAAAGGTTAGGTTTAATCTCCCAGGTCTCATGTGCGTCGCATTGATTACTGCTGACGGTGCTGTATTCAGCTTGATTCTCTTAATCCCATGGTATAACATCCTTGATTCTCCTCCCATAATAATAACATCCTGACTTAAGTACCAACTTATTGCACGGTCCGCACGCTTCTGCTCGCCGTATAAAAATTCTGCATCATCCCCAATGGACCAAGACACTACGGGTATCCCTCTTTCGAGAGACTCCGTTGTCTCGTCCTTATCCTGGTGTAGCCCAGTCGCCCATCCTTCTCGTAGAAGTTCACAATGCAAATGTCTGCTTGTATGTCTGGAATCGGTTCAGCTTCCAACTGCTGAGCGATCTCCACACTTGTGTAATAATGGATGGAACTCTTCGGGTATTCCCGGTGGTGAGACTCCATCTTGCATCCTCGTGGTTTGGTAATTCTTGGCATACGGATTCCAATCCTTGCCCAAGCTCATCATTTTTAATTTCATTCTTGCTCCCCCTGGGTACTCCGGTGTGTAAAAACCTCCCGGTCCCATTCCTAGTTGATTGCATCTTCTGATGATGGCTATTTGTGCTTCGGGTGTCAGGTATCCCTTAATAAAATCATACCTGGGCGGATAACCTGACATTGTTCGGTTGGAAAGTCTATGGGTTCGATGTCGGTGTGCTCGGGTTAGGTGTAGATGGTATTGGATAGCAGATGTTGAAGCTTCCTAAAGTGGTAGTAGGTTATATCTTACTTAAGTTCTAATCTCATCTCATTCTTACTTAACTCATTTATTCACCAAACATGCATGATAATGCGGTAAGCAGGTAGTTTTATTACTAAATGGTTATAGCGGTACCTGGCCTCGATGAGGGTTCAGGCTCATCGTCCCGGTCCACCATGTGTAGTGTGGGTCCCGTCTTCTGGGTCACCCTTGGTTCTTGTCCGCCGCCTGCTGCACCTTCCTCTGACCGTCAGATCCAGCTCCCTGATCGGTCTTGCCCTTGCCCTGGTGTCGGGCCTATAGGCTCTGCTAGCAGGGTTCCGGTAGCACTCATATGCTCGGTGCCGTAAACTCCACAAAAGTTGCACTCCACCTTATTCCCCTTACAATCGAGCCCGGGGTGGTCCTTGTGACACCACCTACAGATGTAGCGTCGCTGGTAGCCACCACCGGCTCCCTTCTCAGTCTCAGATCCTGATCATTCATAATATTAGTACTCATTTCTCAAACGGTTACTAATTGTTTCTTAACTCACTTAATACCAATTCTTACCCTTTGGCGCCCTAGAGCGCAGGGGTGTAGCT
>JAIOTZ010001575.1:0-31530 GCA_023374045.1 Limonium bicolor | reverse complement strand
TTATAACTTGTTTAGCTTAAGGTCCGGCTTAACGCTCGTTTATGACCTTAAGGAGTTTGGGTGCGTTTTTAACGCCTAACTGTTTATATACTTTTCTCAGGGTTTAATAATCCCCCAAATAATATATATTTCCCTTTATTTAATTATTTAAAGGTTAGGGGTATTTCAGTGTTTTTGAGGTGATGTCAATGGCTCAAAGCACTAAAGTTCACACGAGTGACCTTCAATCCAAGTTGCGATACGAGGAGAGCCGAGCTAACAATGCCCAGGAGGAGTTGAGGACGACCCGGTCCACCCATGACGCCTACATCGATCAAATCCACTATAAGATCGATCTTAAATTGAAGGAAAAGACGGACACTCTGAATATGGAATTGCGGTCGTCTCGTCAAGAGTGCGTCCGTCAACGCGATGAGTATGAGTTGAAGCTGAAAAGTTTATGGGAAGAGAATTTTTCTCTTAAGAGCCGGAACCTCCAAGCAGATGCTACCCTGAAACAGGTACGCAGCTGCCTTGCTAACAAAAAAGATGACCGGATGCAAGATTTTTCTGACTTGGAAGTTTTGTTGAGGCAGGTACAGGCTGCTCATGAGAAAGAGGTGAACTCTCTTCTTACTGACAAATCCTTCCTCTTTGAGGCGAAAACTGCCTTTGAGAAGGATATTGGAGTTCTTGATTCCGAGGAAAGCCCTTATTCGAGAAAATGAGGCTTTGGTGGAGGACAAAGCCAAGCTCATTCAAGAGCTTACCAGTTCATTAGAAGAGAAAGCCACCCTGGAAGAGCAGGCGAGGGCCTCCTTTGAGCAAGAGAAGCAGGCTTTGCTCCATGACTATGCTGTGTTGGAGGAGGAGAAGAGGATCCTTTCCCAAGCGGAGACTGCCCCCGCGGATGAGAAAGCCAAGCTAAAGGAAAAGGTGAAAGTCTTGGAGAATTCTGTATCTTCCCTTCAATCTGAAAATGCAAAACTTTTGACCAAGGGTAAGCTTTACCAGTTTAATTGTGATTTTCCATGATACCCTTTGCCTTTTGCTTATCTCTTGACTGTCACTGGTTTCTTTCCCAGGACAGGGCTCTGAGAATCTTCTGAAACATGTCGAGAAGTTGAGTGACCGGATTGATAAGCTTAACGAGGAGCTCTCTGATGTTAGCTCGCATCGTGATCGGTACCGGGCTCAGGTTTACACCTTGAGGGCCAAGTTGCTAAGCATGTGGCATACTCCCGATAGAGTCAGGAGGAACTGCAAAAACAGGGCATTGTTATCACCTACCTTAAGGAGACCTTCGCCTCCCAATTCTGGAAGATAACCAATGTTTGCCGCCAGGCCATCTCAAGACATTACTTGAAGAAAGGAGAGGTTTTAGATGATGGCTTGTATAGCGAACTGGAGTTTCACGAGGTTGCCGAGAAAACTAACTTCTTCGAGGAGTTTGAGATATTTGGTCGCGTTCTTGGTGAAACTTGTTTTGGTCCTGGTCAGGCTTCCTTCCTTCCACCAGGGAGCGGCGCACACCAGGCAGCCGGAGGTTCTCATCATGCCGTAGAAAGGTCCAAGTCTTTAGAGAGTGTCTCTAATCCCGCTGAAGGGTTAGCTACAAAGGAGCCTGGTTGTGAAGAGACCAATAAGGAAGCCGATTCTGGCACAAAACCTACATAGGAGCTTGGTAAGATTTTTGATAAATGCTTTATGTGTCTTGGTTTTTGTAATTTTTATCTTATTGTAATCGAATCAGGCTATTTAATGAATGTTTAATTCTGTTGTATATATTTTTCTCATTGGCTTTATCCGGAGCGACCGAACTTCCAATGGCTTTACTTTTTTAAAGATAATGACCGGTTGTGACAATCCGGTCTTGGTTATGCTTTCTTTTTAATTTGAATATTGCTCGTTTAATTCTTTCTTTTTTGGGGCATGAAAGCCTGTAGGCGTATTAGCCGGTTTTATTTTTTAAGGCATAATGGTCTGCATGCACACTTAGCCGGATGTTGTATTTCAAGGCATGATAGCATGTAGGCACACTGGCCGGATGTTGCATTTCAAGGCATGATAGCCTGTAGGCACACTGGCCGGATGTTGCATTTCAAGGCATGATAGCCTGTAGGCACACTGGCTGGATGTTGCATTTCAAGGCATCATAGCATGTAGGCACACTGGCCGGATGTTGCATTTCAAGGCATGATAGCCGGTAGGCACACTGGCCGGATGTTGCATTTCAAGGCATGATAGCCTGTAGGCACACTGGCCGGATGTTGCATTTCAAGGCATAATAGCCTGTAGGCACACTAGCCGGATGTTGCATTTCACGGCATGATAGCCTGTAGGCACACTGGCCGGATGTTGCATTTCAAGTTTAGAATTTTTTTTCTAAAAAGATACCTTATTTTATTGATCTTTTGAACAAAGTGTTTTATTACACATAAAAACTTTTTTAAACATTCTGCACGCCAAGAGTGAGGTAATTCGTATCCCTTGCTGGTTTTTAGGCGGTACAAAGCTCGCTCGGTTCATTGTTGTACAATGAATGGACCCTCCCATTGGGGCTCGAGCTTCTTTGGTTGGTTGACCTCTCGGAGGACCAGCTCGCCCGGAACAAAACTTCTTTCTCTTGTTCGTCTGTTGAAGTATTTTTTGACTTTGGTTTTATCTTTTGCCATTCTGATTTGTGCCGCAATTCTAGCTTCCTCAATTAAGTCAAGGTGATCCTGTACTCCTTCGTTGTTGTATTCTTCGTCATATGATTCCCATCTGATTGATGGGACCACGATCTCGGCCGGAATAATTGCTTCTAGCCCGTAAGTTAACCTATAGGGGGTATTGACGCTGCTTACATATAGGGGTTTTCTCCGGTAGGTCCTTTTTCAGTTGTCCGGTAGGACCAAAGAACCTGGGGAGCAATTCCACCCATCCTCCCTTTTTGTCATCCAACTTCCTTTTTAATGCCTTGACAATCTGGCCATTTACATTCTCGACTTGTCCATTTGCCTGAGGGTGCGCAACAGACGCAAACCTTAGATCGATTTTCCATTCTTCACAGAATGCCCTTAAACTGTTGTAGTTGAACTGGGCTCCATTGTCGGTTATTATCACTTTTGGGATGCCGAATCTGCAAACCACGTATTTCAAGACAAAGTCTTGCAATTTTTTGGCCGTGATAGATACAGTCCGCATTGCCTCCACCCATTTTGTGAAGTAATCAATGGCCACGTAAATAAACCTGAACCTTCCAGGAGATGCTTCTGGGAAAGGTCTAACAATGTCTAATCCCCACATGGCAAATGGAATTGGGGAAAATATGGCCTTATGAACAGCCGGAGGGTTATGTATCTTATGCCCATGTTCTTGACATTTGATGCATCTTTGTATGTACTCCTTGCAATGTTCCCTCATTTTTGGCCAATAGTATCCAAGCCTTAGGATTTTATGAGTTATGGCTCTTTCTCCTTGATGATTCCCGCAAATCCCTTCATGTACTTCTTCCATAAGTCTTGCCCATTCCTCTGTAGTGATACACCTAAGTGCCGGTCTTGCAAATGACCTTTTGTAAAGCTGGCCCTCCTTTAAAAAGAAAGATGCGGCTCTTCGTTTTGTTATTCTTGTTTCTTTTTCATCTTGCGGTAACTTTCCGGTTCGTATATATTCGATGATTGGTGTCATCCAGGACTCTGCTGTTGTATCTGGATCAACAGTGCACACCTGAGCTACCTCCAAGCTTGAGTTAGTTTTTACTTCCAACCATACCTTGTCAGGCATTCTTTCGGCTATGCTTGCCAATTTAGCCAGTGCATCAGCCTCGACATTTTTCGTTCGCGGGAGATGTCTTAATTCACATCTCCGAAAGTTTGCTTTTAATTCTTGGACTTTTGTCAAGTACTTTGCAAACGATTTATTTGGTATATTAAAAACCTAGAAATAATCCTAGAATTCAATAATTCAATAGATCGTCAGGTTGCAAAAATCCCGGTCAAAATAGTATAGCAAATTATGAAGCGACCTGGGTGTCAATCCACGGGACTTGATAAGTAAGTCTAGCCTTAGGTAATGGTTAACTCAAAAAGGGGGTTTTGTTTTGGTTTTGGGTTTCAAAAAGATAACAAGAAAGTAAATAGCAGATAAATTAAAGTGATAGTCTTGGGAGTGTGAACGGTACTCTAGTTCAGGGAGTTGTTTCACTAGCTAGGTTCTGCATATTCTACTACTTAAGTGGAGACTTGGATCGGCTTGTAATTCTCAATTATCTATTCTGTATTAAGTCTTAATTCCAGATAGCTCATCTAGACAGGACATGTAGTTCTAGTCTAGACCTAGCAAGTATATCTAGATGGTTTTATTGCACAGAATTACTAGTCTGGTTTTGGTTCGGACTAAAGCTCCTAGTGACTAATGTAATCTATCCGATTGCAATTTTTACAGCTAACAGGTTAATAGGACCGTCAATGCTAATCACCTTATCTGATCATAACATGATTCGAGGGCTTATAATAAATTCATGACGTTTATTAAAAGCACTTAAAAGCATTAACCTGAACAATCCAAATAGTCTCAATAAGCAGTAAAATATGCAGAGTTTAACTAATTACAACATCCCTTCCCCTAGAGTAAATCCTCTTAGCTAGACATAGCGATTATAATCATAAATGAGAGAGAGATAGAAGAAATCATCTGTTACGAAGATCTTCTTGCTCGCTCTATCCTTTGTCCTTGCGCTGTGCTGGCTTGAAGGTTGGTCTTGGTGATAATGGAGTAAACTGGGTGAAATGGGGCGAAAGTGGAAATTTTTGGTGAGTTTTGTGAGTTGTCCGGATCAACAGGGTCGGACGCAGGTCCGGACGTGAGATGTCCGGCTGAGTCCAGTCGGACGCGATCCGGACGTGAATGAAATGTGTCTTGTCCGGATCCGGACGTGATCCGGACGTGGCAAAATGATGGGAATGAGTGCGGAATGTGTGTATGGGTGAGAGCGAAGGATTACGGAGGAATTTTAGTGAGGATGAGCAGATGAATGGGATGAGTCATAAATGAGAGGTGCGGAGTATGGGGGAGTTAGATGAATGGAGATGGATGTACGTGAATGAGAGGGTATGCAGTGAGGGAGAGGAGAGGATTAGACTCTGAAGTCTGGGACGATTTGGAATGAAGGCAGTAGATGGTTTATATAGGATTAGAAAGGAAACACAGGTTAGTGGAAGTTTGGTATACTTGGTGAGTGGGTAACTTGATTGACGCATTGATTGAGCATGGAGCGTTGTAAATTAATGCGCCGCTCTCCTGTCGCCTGTTAATGCGCCGCCTGATAATTTCGCCGAAAGGCTAATTATCAGTGCGTGCATTTTTATTTTTCAATTCTGTGTGACGTCCGGATCGTGTCCGGATCCGGACATGACACAGAGTTTTAGATCTGAAACGTGAACTCTCGGATCTGGATTTTTAGGTCATGTCCGGGTTGCGTCCGGCCAAACAGATCCGGACAGGAGACGTCCGGCTTTGTGTCCGGCCAAACCGATCCGGACAAGACCAATTTTGTGTCTCTTCTCCTGATTTGTTCCCCATTTTTGTGTTGTAATCCTTATGATGTCAATTCTTCATTTCCTGGGTTTTTCCTATATTTAGCATATAAAATACATCAGTTCTTATTAAAATATCAATCTTAGGAAAAACACATAATAAGTGGGAAACATTGCCTGAATTGTTACAAATTAAACCCTAAAAAGCCTATATGTTTCACACTTATCAACTTCCTCACACTTAAGCTTTTGCTTGTCCTCAAGCAAAATAGGAATAAGAATATCTCTAAAACCTTCAAATAATCTCAAATTTTAAACAAGTGCAGGGCGAAATCAAACAAAGTGATAAATGAAGGAATAATCTTGCTCTCTAGAGGTAGGTTTTCACAAACAGTGAAGCAAGAACAATTTTGTAAAAGCATAGAGAAACTGGATTGTAGAAAACAAGTTAACTTAGCTTGGGACTTTCCACCATTTTCATTCCTCTAACCTTTGGATGACAAGGGGTGTGAAGTAATGCCTTATTCCGCAATACCTTTCAACACCACGTACTCGTGATCAAAAACAAAAATTAAACTGCAATTAATTTTTCTTTCACATGCAAAAACATTCTTCTTCCAAGAAATATATACAAAACAAACGAAATATTGTGAATTGCAGAGTTATTCCGTAACCCAGACTTTTCTCTCTATCCTTGTAATGGAGTTGGGCCAACTATCCCAGATCACGAGACCTTAGGTAGATAGGTGATAAGGCACCCTTAAGACTTAATAACCGGATAGACGAGGCCTGCTATTGTTAGGAAAAAATTTTGATCTGTGGAGTACCTTGCCTTACCCTTTTCATTCCTAGCATTCACTTCATTTCCAAAATCCCAAGCTAAAATAATCTGGTTTCCACAACTAGCCAATCTACCAGATTTTTAGTGAAAAGAGAGTATTTTTTTTAAATTAAACAATTATTATACAAACCTCATCAAGCAAAAAGATTCCTACGGTTTTCACTTTGATTTAGTAACACTCGGTGTGCACAGGCATTAGAGCAGCAAAAAGCAAGTGTGGCATTAAAGAACAATTAGCATGTTTTCAGGGAAAGGTCTCTCCTTCCTCACACTTAAAAGGAGTAATGTCCTCATTGATTAATGAAGAAAAACAGAGAAAAGAGCTTTCAAAACATGCTATACTCATAATAAATGCATATGCAAGAATTAACCCTCAACGCAACAAAGGTGGAACATCAAATAAGTTAAAGGTGGAACTGAGACTCCCCTGGTGTTATGGATTGAGGAAGATGTTCTTCCTCACACTTGTTGTGTGGCAAGGGTCGAGAAATTCCTCATGAGTCACAGACATTACGCTTGTTGTGCAGAGTATAAGTTGCTAATTTTTCACTGGCATGTACAACCACAAAATAAAGTGCATTAACTCGAACAACAGAGAGTATTTGAATCGTATGAGTTATATTCAGAGAAGGAATGCTCCCCAAAGTTCAAGCTTAGCAGACATTCGCAAGTAGTGTGGTTCCATTTCCTGTACCTATAGCCGTTTGTTTCGCAGTAGAGTTGACATGTAAAGTATTCATTTTAGAACGCTGCACTGCTCAGAGAAACAAGAAATTTAGCAATTTAGAATGTTTAAAACACTGCATAATAGAACCATTACCACTTCACCTGCAATCTCTTGTTCTACCGTTAGTTTGAACAAACAAAAGTAAAATAAATCAAAGAAAAAGAAAAGTACAGAAAAATCTACAAAAGAAAAGAAAGCAGTAAAACATAGAGTGGCTGTCACTGAGGCGGTGGTGGTGGTGGTCTCGCTCCCAACTGGGCAATGAGCATCTGCATGAGCTGGTTGTTCTGGGTCTGCTGAGCGGATGCCTCTACCATGAACCTAGCAGCCTCTCTGTGTAAACCATCGCTGCGCTCTAAGCGCTCAGTGATCCTAGTCTGGGTGTCTCGGATGGAGGTCTGCTCTTCCTGGAGGTGGTCCTGGGCCTGGCGGATGTCATCGATATGTCCTTCCATGCGCACCTGGCGCTACTGGACATCCCCGAACTGCTGCTGGACCTCCCCTACCTGCTGCTGAACAGCTCCAAACTGCTGCTCCATACTACCGAATCGCTGCTCCATCCGCTGCTGCTGCTGGAGAAGTGAGTCCATCAAAGTCTGCATCTCAGGTGGGATGCTCATCACTGGGGCCGTGGGGGGCGCCATGGTAGCAGTGGCCGGCGTAGAGCTGGAGATCGGAGATGTACCCGCGGATCCTAGGCCCGAGCTGCCCTTCACCCAGCTGCCGTCATCTAGGCGTAAGAAGCCCCATCTCCTGAAGGTCGCAAGGGAGATGGGTGTCTCACCCTCCCTCACCGCCATATCAGTGAAGATCTTCTCGGGGAGGGTAGAGAGAAGAAGATGCTGGATGAAGATAGGAAAGATAGGGGTGATCTTCTTCTTCTTCGTCCACAGATATGTCCACCTTATGCAGCTGTCTGAACATGACGTATGGGATCGAGATCTGCTGAGCTGGTGGATGTGGTGAGGCCAGGAGGTAGTCGAGGAGCACGCAATCCTCGTCAGAAGCATCATTCCCAGCCTGAGGCCGGATCTGATGACTGAGGATCTCTGCTAGGGTCCTCTGGGGAAGGGTAGGAAGGATGGCATATGGGAGTACAGTTCTTTTTCCTCACCCCGTCGGCGAGTAGTACTCCCGACCTTCTTAACCACCTAGTCTTACTCTCCCTAAGTGAATCCTCTGAAATATCTCGATGTGCGTTCAAATTATCCGGAAGAAGTAAAATATCAGCAAAAGACTCAGGGGTTACCTCCACCTGCAAATGGCGTACGTAGGAGGTAATGTTGTGTGTCGTGTCTGACGCCACAGCATTGGCGTAGAACTCGCGTACTAGCTCTGGAGAGAAAATGCCCACGCCCATGCGCAATATGCTGGTGGCCCCAATACCCTCGAATATGGCTGTAAGCCCGGCCTCAGCTTCAGCCTCGTTGGTGATGCGCCTCTCGATGACGAAGGCTCCACCTCGATCGTACCAAGCCCGAGTGGCTGCTGATCGGAATCCATCCTCGTGTAGTGGGGCCTGGGCCGGCTCTGACTGGTCGTCAGGGCGTGGGTTCCTCGAAGGGGACCCTGTGCGTGTAAATCCACCTCTAGTGTGAGCCATCTAAGCGATAAACACAAGCAGTAAGAAATCTAAACAGCAAGAAGAGAGAAGCAACAGACACACCAAAACCCGAAACCAATCGAGCAGCATGTTCTATTTGAACATATTCTTTCACACAGTTTATTTTGAGAAACAAGACATTAAAACAGCCAAACATTGCACACTATCACATTAAACAGGTCTACAATCACCTAGGAAATAATTGCAGACAAATTTAAAATTTTGTACATGTCCGGGTCTACGTCCAGATCAACTTAGCCGGACGCAGATCCGGACGCAGTAAGTAACCTAAAAAAAATTTCGCCGCGAATTGCAGTGCTTTGACATCCCTAAATTTCTATCAGAACGCTTCGATTTCACACAAAATGCACAAATCGATTCACAAAATCAACACCAGCCATCGCATTATGCAATTAATCCAGTCAAACTACTGAATCTACAACAATATGACAGAAATTTCAAACAAAATTGAAAAAAATTGAAAAACCTGGTGCAAAGTGGGTTTTCTGGTTTGAATTTGGGAGGAAAGAATTAGCGCGGCGACTGGGTGGTGGGCGGTGGTGCGTCTGGGCGGTGCGACGACAAGGGGTAGAGCGGTGGCGGTTTGGTGTCGGTGGAGGCGAAAATGGAGGAGGCTTTGGAGGTGGTGCTCTGTTTGGTTTGTGTTTGTCGGGAGGAAGAAGACGACCGAAAAAAGAGAAGTAAGGAAGAAAAGAAGAAAGAATTTGACGCAGTTCGCGTCGGTTTTATTCGTGTCCGCCTCTCTGTCCGGATCCGGACGCAGCTTGGTTTTCTCGTGACCGGATTTGTGTCCGGCTAAGTTCAGCCGGACACGTAAAACTCTTTTTTTATATTAAATTAAATTAAAAACCACTCTAAAATACCTCATTCATAAAAATGAAACATTACCACAAAGAATTAAATAGAAACAAAACACACGAAATGCAGAAATTAAATAGTAATAGCGTTTAAGGACTCCCTGATCCTTGGTGAACATTGCCATGATTCTTCCTAACACTTGAGTTCAGTTTAGCATTAGAGTGAAGTACCTGAAAGATTAAATCTGCAAAACCAGAAGAACTCAAGTGGAACCAGATAAAACCATTAGTATAAAGTAAGAGCCATGGCTCTTTCAATTTGCACAACAGTGATTAACACTCTCTAAATAAGAACAAAAGAGGAAAATAATTAACTATATCAAGGAAGAGATACAAACCGGTGGGTTGCCTCCCACCAAGCTGCCCGGAGTTAAAGTCTCTGGCTAGACTTTACAGATAAGATCAAGGAGGGCCGCCACAGCAGCTAGCAATAGCTTTCTTCAGTCTGAAATACCATTGCGTGGCGCGGCTTCTTGGATGCTTTGGGAGGCGGTGCTGCAATACAGATAGCAGAAGATAGAATTTATGGAATTGGAGCTTTCAATCAAGGATATACCTGGTGCAGGAGGCTGAGAAAAGCTATCGCCTAGGTACTTCTTCAGTCGAGCACCATTCACTTTGAAAATTCTCCTGTCTTGTTCTCTAGCTCGTATGCACCATAAGTAGTGACTCCCACAATTTTGAATGGTCCTGCCCAATGTGATTTCAACTTACCAGGAAAGAGGCGCAGCCTGGAATTATAGAGAAACACTAGATCCCCTACTTTGAATTCTCTCTTATGGATCATCTGATCATGGATTCTCTTTGTGCGCTCCTTATAAATTCTGGAACTGTCATAGGCTTGCTCTCTGAGTTCCTCGAGTTCAGATAGTTGAAATTTTCTTTTCTCTCCAGCAGTGTGCAGATCAAAATTCAGGGCTTTCAATGCCCAATAAGCTTTGTGCTCTAATTCGACTGGAAGATGGCAAGCTTTTCCATACACAAGTTTAAAAGGAGACATCCCTATAGGAGTCTTGAAAGCAGTCCGATATGCCCACAGAGTCATCTAGTTTAACTGACCAATCCTTCCTTGATGCATTTACAGTCTTCTGTAGGATCCATTTAGCTCACGATTAGTCACTTCTGCCAGACCATTAGTTTGGGGGTGGTAAGGTAATGCTACCTTGTGGGTCACCCCATATTTAGTCATTAAGGAGTCGAAGGCTCGGTTGCAGAAGTGGAGCCACCATCACTGATAATTGCCCTGGGCACCCCGAATCTGGTGAATATGTGTTTCTTCAGGAATTTCACCACTGTTTTGGAATCAGCGTGGCATGGAATAGCTTCTACCCACTTTGAGACATAATCCACAGCTACTAGGATATTGGTTTCCATGAGATGAGGAAAAGGGCCTGTGAAATCTATGCCCCACATCAAAAAGTTCTACCTCAAGAATACCTTTCTGAGGCATCTCATGCTTTCTAGATGTTTCCCATCCTCTGACAGGGTCACAATGGGAACAGAAATGGTGGACATCTTTATGTAGAGTAGGCCAATAGAATCCACACTCAATATCTTTGCAGCTGTTCTTGTATAACCATGATGGCCACCTGCCTCTTTAGCATGACAGAATTCGATTACACTCTGGATCTCCTTATCTGGAAGACATCGCCTCATCAAGCCATCAGCACAGATCCTAAATAGATAGGGATCCTCCCAGATATAGTGGCGGGTTTCTGACAAGAATTTCTTCCTCTGGTTATAGCTGTAGTCATGAGGAATTAAACCAGTAGCCAGATAATTGACTAGTCAGCGTACCATGGTTCATCTACTTTCCAATCTTGAACACCGTCTCATCAGGGAAGAATTCGTTGATTGGGATTCCATCATCAGGGATATCAAGCCTAGATAGGTGATCAGCAACTCCGTTCTGCTTCCCCTTTTTATCCACAACTTCTAAATTAAATTCTTGGAGAAGTAAGATCCACCTCAGAAGTCTTGGTTTCGATTCATTCTTCTGAAAAAGATACTTGAGGGCTGAATGATCGGTGTGGACTATCACCTTGCTTCCAAGCAGATATGGTCGAAACTTGTCCAGAGCAAACACCACAGCTAGCAACTCCTTCTCTGTAGTAGTATAATTTTTCTGTGCGTCAATTAAGGTCTTGCTAGCATAGGTGATTACCCTCAGCATTTATCTTTCTTCTGACATAGTGCGGCGCCAACAGCATAGTCGCTGCATCCGTCATGATCTCAAATGGTTCAGACCAATCCGGTGGGACCACAATTGGTGCTGACAGAGCTTCTCTTTGATAGTCTGAAATGCTGTCAAGCACTCCTCTGTGAACTGAAACTTGATATCCTTCTGAAGCAGTCTGACAGGGGTTTAGCAATTTTTGAGAAGTCCTGAATAAATCTCCTGTAAAACCCTGCATGACCAAGGAAAGATCTTACATCTTTAACTGAAGTTGGTGGGGGCAGCTTTTCTATTACCTCTATCTTGGCCTTGTCTACCTGGAGGCCTTCCTTGACACCTTATGCCCAAGCACAATTCCTTCTTGTACCATGAAATGGCACTTCTCCCAATTCAGCACAAGGTTCGTGTCCTCACAGCGAGCCAAGATCTGGTCTAATTGCTCCAGACAAACATCGAAGCTTTGTCCATAGACAGAGAAGTCGTCCATGAAAACTTCGATACTTTTCTCAATAAACTCAAAAATCGCCATCATACATCGCTGAAATGTGGCTGGAGCATTGCAGAGACCAAAGGGCATCCTCCTGTATGCAAAAGTACCATAAGGACAGGTGAAGGTAGTCTTCTCCTGATCTTCTGGCGCAATGGGAATCTGGAAATAACCACTGTACCCATCAAGGAAGCAGTAGAACTCTTTCCCAGCTAACCGCTCCAACATTTGATCAATAAATGGTAGTGGGAAATGGTCCTTCCTTGTGGCTCATTCAAGCGCCGGTAATCGATGCACATCCTCCAACCTGTGGTTTGTCTCTGAGGTACCAATTCACCTTTCTCATTGAGCACTGCAACTATCCCCCTTTCTTTGGAACAACCTGGACTGGAGACACCCACTGGCTGTCAGAAATAGGGTAGATGATACCTGCATCAAGGAGCTTCAGTACTTCGGCCTTGACCACCTCCTTTAGATTTGGATTCAACCTTCTCTGGGGCTGTCTCACTGCCTTGTAATTCTCCTCCATATGAATCCGGTGAGTGCAGAAACCCGGATTGATCCCCTGATATCAGCAACTGTCCAACCCATGGCACTTTTATGTTTCTTTAGCACCTCTAGAAGTCTAGTTTCCTGCGAAATAGACAAAGATGCAGAGATAATAACAGGCAGGGTGTTACCCTCTGCCAAGAAAACATATTTAAGATGGGAAGGGAGAGATTTAAGTTCCAGGGTAGGAGGCTTCTCTATTGAAGGTATGGGTCTTTGATGGATCGATCCAACTTTTCTACAGAGGAGAGGAGGAACGAAAGTATGATTTCCCTTGATTTAGCTGCTGGACGACCGAGGCCATCTCAAACTTCTTTGTCATCCTCAATGGATCGACTTATTACCTGCTCTAAAGTATCAGAAAACTTAAACAAAGAATTAAAAGAATCAATACTCCTATAGGTGTAGTCATCTCAAGATCATAAGAATTATCAATTAAATCAGCAGAGAAAACAGCTTGAGAAGAAGTGTTTTTCTGCATCATCTTATTTATATCAAAGCTTAATTCTTCATCATGAAATTTCAAGGTAATCTTCCCCTTGTCAACATCAATAACAGTCTTTGCAGTTCTAAGGAAAGGTCTACCAAGAATCAGAGGTACCTCAACATCTTCATCCATGTCAAGGATCACAAAATCAGCGGGGAAGAAAAATTTACCCACACTAACAACTACATTTTCAACCATACCTCTTGGTGTGATCGATGATCTATCAGCTAACTGGAGTCTGAAATGAATGGGAACGAGCTCACCCGCATGAAGCTTTTTAAACATGGTGTATGGCATCAGGTTGATGCTCGCTCCTAGATCGCAGAGACCGTATCCGCAATCCATGTCTCCAATTGAACAGGGGATGATGGGCTGACCAGGATCACCACGCTTTGGAGGCATCTGTCGGATAGCTGCTGAACAGGTTTCGGTCAGCTGGATGGTGTCCTTCTCTTATATTTCCTCTTATTCGAAATCAGATCCTTCACAAATTTAGCATAATTTGGCATCTGCTTAATCGCATCAATAAGAGGAATATTGATAGTCAGCTTTCGAAAAACATCTAAAAATCTTCCAAATTGCTCATCGAGCTCTCGCTCAGAAACTACCTCAGGAGGGGCGGGATGCCCTGATGGTGCACCGGCGGTATTAGAGAAGGGGCTCGGTCTCCTCATCAGTACGGCTTCCTGCCACTTGGTCTTTGATTAAGTTCCTCCCACTTCTCAGGGTAACTGCTGAGCTTCTTCAGAATCCTCACAGTCTTCTTCTGAGACCGACACTGCCTTCAACTGCTCCTTGGGGTTGGTTTCTGGTTGGGAAGACAATGATCCAGAAGGTCTCTGTTGCAAGAGGAATTGAGTTAACTGGCTCATTGTTCCTTGCATCTCCACCATGGCATTCTCTAGTTTCTGATTGATTACTGTTTGCTGTTCCTGAGAAGCCATTAACTTATCCACCATCTCCTTCAGACTGGCATTGTTTGAGCTCAAAGATGGTTGCTGAGCTTGAGACTGCTGTGGCCGGAATTGATTATATTGAGGCCTAACAAAACCGGGTGGTCCCCCCTGGTTCGTCCTCTGAGGTTGCATTTGATGTGAATTCAGTGCATTGTTTGGATTTCCGTACCTCAGATTTTGGTGCTGATTCTGCACCCAGGGTTGCCTGTTGTTGAACTGGCCTATGACATTGGCCTCCTTGGTTTGCCTCATCTCGGCTACTAGTGGGCAGTCCTCATAGTCGTGTGCATCCCCACACTGAGAGCAGCAGGCTTCGTTTGTAGAGATTTTCTTGGCGGATTGCCTGGTGGTTGGCCCCATGGTGAGCTGCTCAAGCATTTTTGCCATGCTTCCCATCGTAGTTTTTATCTATGCTTGCTCGGCGGCTAGCTGTTCCATCATTGGGTCTGGAGCTCGGGAAGAACTGTGACCTATTGAGAATACTCGTCCTCAATTGCTGCTCCATTGGCGAAGCTCTTCACAGTAGGACTCCATAGATGCCATGAAATCCTCCCCACTTTTCGCTAGCAGGTTTCCTCCTAGGGCGGATCTTATCTCACCTCTGTTTTCGTCTTTTAACCCCTGGAAGAATCCTTGAGCCAATGAGGTGATATCCTGACCATGGTGAGGGCACTGGCGGAGTAGTTCTTTGAATCGGTCCCATGCCTCACAGACTGTCTCACCACCCTTCTGTCTGAATGCCATCAGGTCGGCAATCATTGTCGTGTTCTGGAGATGGGAATGTACTTCTCGTAGAATTTATCCATCATCTACTCCCAGGTGGTAATGATGCCTGGCGGTAGTCGATGGAACCATTTCGAAGCTTCTCCCGATAGACTGTGCTGGAACAAGCTCAGTCTGGCGTACTCCTCCAATCCTTGTGATAAGCCAAGGGAATCCAAGTGCACTAGAAAGTGATGTACATGGTCTAATGCATCCGCTGGGTCTACACCTGAAAAAGTTCCTGCAGGGTGATTTCTAACAGCATTGGATTGATGAGAAGGTTTTACCTTTTGCCAATCGGCTATAAGTTCTGCAGTTAGATTTGGTAGAACCACTGGCCCTCTTCTTGGTGTGGCTGGTGGTCTGTTTATACTTCCCATTGTGTATTGGGCCACTGCACCTCCTCCGATTTGATCATGGTTTGCTGCCATGTTGAAATCAAGCTGCCTTCTTGCTCTCAGAGCTTGGAGGTATACTCTCTCGATTTCGGGATCGAAGTCTGTATCCGGAGGACCAGTTGAACGTGTTCTGCGCATCCACTAGGTGCTTATAATCAGCCCGAGAAAAAGGGACAAAATGTGTGAGTTTTAAAGTAATGAAAAAAACAATTGTATAAAATGGCACACAAAATAAATTAAAATCAAAATATATTACAAAACAAACAATCATAAACAATGTGTTGCAATAAAGTAACGAATTAACCAAGGTTAGGGACTAGACAAAAGTCAAGTCCCCGGCAACGGCGCCATTTTGTAAACGATTTATTTGGTATATTAAAAACCTAGAAATAATCCTAGAATTCAATAATTCAATAGATCGTCAGGTTGCAAAAATCCCGGTCGAAATAGTATAGCAAATTATGAAGCGACCTGGGTGTCAATCCACGGGACTTGATAAGTAAGTCTAGCCTTAGGTAATGGTTAACTCAAAAGGGGGTTTTGTTTTAGTTTTGGGTTTCAAAAAGATAACAAGAAAGTAAATAGCAAATAAATTAAAGTGATAGTCTTGGGAGTGTGAACGGTACTCTAGTTCAGGGAGTTGTTTCACTAGCTAGGTTCTGTATATTCTACTACTTAAGTGGAGACTTGGATCGGCTTGTAATTCTCAATTATCTATTCTGTATTAAGTCTTAATTCCAGATAGCTCATCTAGACAGGGCATGTAGTTCTAGTCTAGACCTAGCAAGTATATCTAGATGGTTTTATTGCACAGAATTACTAGTCTGGTTTTGGTCCGGACTAAAGCTCCTAGTGACTAATGTAATCTATCCGATTGCAATTATCACAGGTAACAGGTTAATAGGACCGTCAATGCTAATCACCTTATCTGATCATAACATGATTCAAGGGCTTATAATAAATTCATGACGTTTATTAAAAGCACTTAAAAGAATTAACCTGAACAATCCAAATAGTCTCAATAAGCAGTAAAATATGCAGAGTTTAACTAATTACAACATCCCTTCCTCTAGAGTAAATCCTCTTAGCTAGACATAGCGATTATAATCATAAATGAGAGAGAGTTAGAAGAAATCATCTGTTACGAAGATCTTCTTGCTCGCTCCGTCCTTTGTCCTTGCGGTGTGCTGGCTTGAAGGTTGGTCTTGGTGATAATGGAGTGAACTGGGTGAAATGGGGCAAAAGTGGAAATTTTTGGTGAGTTTTGTGAGTTGTCCGGATCAACAGGGTCGGACGCAGGTCCGAACGTGAGATGTCCGGCTGAGTCCAGTCGGACGCGATCCGGACGTGAATGAAATGTGTCTTGTCCGGATCTGGACGTGATCCGGACATGGCAAAATGATGGGAATGAGTGCGGAATGTGTGTATGGGTGAGAGCGAAGGATTACGGAGGAATTTTAGTGAGGATGAGCAGATGAATGGGATGAGTCGTAATGAGAGGTGCAGAGTATGGAGGAGTTAGATGAATGGATATGGATGTACGTGAATGAGGGGTATGCAGTGAGGAGAGGAGAGGATTAGACTCTGAAGTCTGGGACGATTTGGAATGAAGGCAGTAGATGGTTTATATAGGATTAGAAAGGAAACACAGGTTAGTGGAAGTTTGGTATACTTGGTGAGTGGGTAACTTGATTGACGCATTGATTGAGCATGGAGCGTTGTAAATTAATGCGCCGCTCTCCTGTCGCCTGTTAATGCGCCGCCTGATAATTTCGCCGAAAGGCTAATTATCAGTGCGTGCATTTTTATTTTTCAATTCTGTGTGACGTCCGGATCGTGTCCGGATCCGGACGTGACACAGAGTTTTAGATCTGAAACGTGAACTCTCGGATCTGGATTTTTAGGTCACGTCCGGGTTGCGTCCGGCCAAACAGATCCGGACAGGAGACGTCCAGCTTTGTGTCCGGCCAAACCGATCCGGACAAGACCAATTTTGGTCTCTTCTCCTGATTTGTTCCCGTTTTGTGTTGTAATCCTTATGATGTCAATTCTTCATTTCCTGGGTTTTTCCTATATTTAGCATATAAAATACATCAGTTCTTATTAAAATATCAATCTTAGGAAAAACACATAATAAGTGGGAAACATTGCCTGAATTGTTACAAATTAAACCCTAAAAAGCCTATATGTTTCACACTTATCAACTTCCTCACACTTAAGCTTTTGCTTGTCCTCAAGCAAATAGGAATAAGAATATCTCTAAAACCTTCAAATAATCTCAAATTTTAAACAAGTGCAGGGCGAAATCAAACAAAGTGATAAATGAAGGAATAATCTTGCTCTCTAGAGGTAGGTTTTCACAAACAGTGAAGCAAGAACAATTTTGTAAAAGCATAGAGAAACTGGATTGTAGAAAACAAGTTAACTTAACTTGGGACTTTCCACCATTTTCATTCCTCTAACCTTTGGATGACAAGGGGTGTGAAGTAATGCCTTATTCCGCAATACCTTTCAACACCACGTACTCGTGATCAAAAACAAAAATTAAACTGCAATTAATTTTTCTTTCACCATTTTGCAAACGATTTATTTGGTATATTAAAAACCTAGAAATAATCCTAGAATTCAATAATTCAATAGATCGTCAGGTTGCAAAAATCCCGGTCGAAATAGTATAGCAAATTATGAAGTGACCTGGGTGTCAATCCACGGGACTTGATAAGTAAGTCTAGCCTTAAGTAATGGTTAACTCCAAAAGGAGGTTTTGTTTTGGTTTTGGGTTTCAGAAAGATAACAAGAAAGTAAATAACAGATAAATTAAAGTGATAGTCTTGGGAGTGTGAACAGTACTCTAGGTTCAGGGAGTTGTTTCACTAGCTAGGTTCTGCATATTCTACTACTTAAGTGGAGACTTGGATCGGCTTGTAATTCTCAATTATCTATCTGTATTAAGTCTTAATTCCAGATAGCTCATCTAGACAGGACATGTAGTTCTAGTCTAGACCTAGCAAGTATATCTAGATGGTTTTATTGCACAGAATTACTAGTCTTGTTTTGGTCCGGACTAAAGCTCCTAGTGACTAATGTAATCTATCCGATTGCAATTATCACAGGTAACAGGTTAATAGGACCGTCAATGCTAATCACCTTATCTGATCATAACATGATTTGAGGGCTTATAATAAATTCATGACGTTTATTAAAAGCACTTAAAAGCATTAACCTGAACAATCCAAATAGTCTCAATAAGCAGTAAAATATGCAGAGTTTAACTAATTACAACATCCCTTCCCCTAGAGTAAATCCTCTTAGCTAGACAAAGCGATTATAATCATAAATGAGAGAAAGTTAGAAGAAATCATCTGTTACGAAGATCTTCTTGCTCGCTCCGTCCTTTGTCCTTGCGCTGTGCTGGCTTGAAGGTTGGTCTTGGTGATAATGGAGTGAACTGGGTGAAATGGGGCGAAAGTGGAAATTTTTGGTGAGTTCTGTGAGTTGTCCGGATCAACAGGGTCAGACGCAGGTCCGGACGTGAGATGTCCGGCTGAGTCCAGTCGGACGCGATCCGGACGTGAATGAAATGTGTCTTGTCCGGATCCGGACATGGAAAATGATGGGAATGAGTGCGGAATGTGTGTATGGTGAGAGCGAAGGATTACGGAGGAATTTTAGTGAGGATGAGCAGATGAATGGGATGAGTCATAAATGAGAGGTGCAGAGTATGGAGGAGTTAGATGAATGGAGATGGATGTACGTGATTGAGAGGGTATGCAGTGAGGGAGAGGAGAGGATTAGACTCTGAAGTCTGGGACGATTTGGAATGAAGGCAGTAGATGGTTTATATAGGATTAGAAAGGAAACACAGGTTAGTGGAAGTTTGGTATACTTGGTGAGTGGGTAACTTGATTGACGCATTGATTGAGCATGGAGCGTTGTAAATTAATGCGCCGCTCTCCTGTCGCCTGTTAATGCGCCGCCTGATAATTTCGCCGAAAGGCTAATTATCAATGCGTGCATTTTTATTTTTCAATTCTGTGTGACGTCCGGATCGTGTCCGGATCCGGACGTGACACAGAGTTTTAGATCTGAAACGTGAACTCTCGGATCTGGATTTTTAGGTCACGTCCGGGTTGCGTCCGGCCAAACAGATCCGGACAGGAGACGTCCGGCTTTGTGTCCGGCCAAACCGATCCGGACAAGACCAATTTTGTGTCTCTTCTCCTGATTTGTTCCCCGTTTGTTGTGTTGTAATCCTTATGATGTCAATTCTTCATTTCCTGGGTTTTTCCTATATTTAGCATATAAAATACATCAGTTCTTTGATAAGTGTCCAAATGAGCATGTTTTATAGGTGTATTTCATATATTATATTAACACTTTTCTTGCTCATTTCTCCACTTCGGTTAGTTTTCCTCTAGTTTATGTTTTATTGTTTATCTCACAAATTTATTGTTTTAACATGAGGAAAACCAAGCTGGGGGCGAAGTAGACGAAGAGACGAACGCATGGACGCAAACGGCTCAGAAAACGGAGTCCAAACGAAGAATCTAGAGCCGGTCAAAATTTGTAGAAGAAAATAAGTCACGACCACATATGTGTCCGCATGGCCTTAGGCGGACAACACACGCGGAGACCACACATGCGACCGCATGAGGCTGGGCGGACAGCTAGGCGGACCACACTTGCAACCGCATGGACTTGGGCGGACGTGAGTGCGGACAACACACTTGTGTCCGCATAGCTAGAGGCGGACGCCAACGCGGACATAGCTACGTCCGCATAGCCAGAGGCGGACAGCCACGCGGACGTGACTAAAAATCAACGCGACAGTTTTCTTCTTCGCGCGACTGTCTGCAACTTGATTCTGCCATATCCATCTACTCCGAGCGGCGCCTACCTTATTTCCCTCACGCGTCTCCAACTCTGTCCCCTGCAATAAATGAGCAATCAATCTGCAATCAATTCCTCCACTCCAGATTACCTCTTCCCTTCCTCTATATAAACTCAGCTACTGCAACCTTAAACAAACGTACGGAGAAAACCAGAAAATTAGACCATCGCTCACCACAATTACCAGTCGCTTCCATTCATTCTCTCACGTTCCACCCCCAAACTCAACACTCCAAATCTCTCATTCCATTTACAGAAATCTTACGTACGCTCTCCACTCTTCTTTCTCTTCATTTCTCCATTCACCATCCACACCTCTCGCATTATTATTATTATTACATCCAACCTCTAACTGTCATATTACCAGTTAATATGTCAGGCTAAGGAGGATTTGCTCCGGGCGAAGGTTTAGCTGTAGTTTGTTAGGTTGTGTAATATTTCTACCGGTTAAAATAAATACAGTTTGTTATGATTAAAGTTTCTCTCTCGCCTTTTTATTAAATTTCATGAATTTATTAAAATGCTTTTCAAAGTCTATTTTGATCAGACCGGTGATAAATAGACAGGTTAATTAAGCCGTAAATCTGGAGAAGGCTTATTATGATTTAATAAGTTAGTATTTTCAGATGCAATTACAATTCCTCGCGTTTAATGTCCGTTTACATAAGTTTTGCTCGAACCTTGATTAGACCGAGCATTTTCTGGTAAACGAGTTCTTATGAGTCTATGACTTAGTCCTTTAGATAATAACAGGAATTTTGCCAAACTATTAAAATAAACCGGTAGAGATAGCATAATTAATCAAATTTTATAAACCTGAACCCGGAGTTCCGTTTAATTCATCTTCATTTCACTAAATTAATTTGTTATTTACTTCACAAAAACAAGTCAATTTATCCCTCCTCTTGTGACAAGCTTAGGTACTATTTTATCTCGCTATAAGTCCCACGGTTTGACCCCGGCCGCTTCTGTCTTACTATACGACTGCGACCGGGTTTTATTTGCAGCCCGACGGATATTTTGAGTATTAATTTCTTTTCTTTTAATTAATTTTCACCAGTTCCAACACTCACGATAACCAGTCTACATTCTTATTAAAATATCAATCTTAGGAAAAACACATAATAAGTGGGAAACATTGCCTGAATTGTTACAAATTATAAGGTAATTAAACCCTAAAAAGCCTATATGTTTCACACTTATCATACTTCCAGAGCTTTTCCTCTTTGACTTCATAGATATTATCATTTTGTTGTGCTACTAACATTGAGTCTGAGTACACCTCCAACTCTGCATAAGTTTGTAAGACAATGAGCTTTTCTCCTCTTTTAGGAGGAATGATAAAAGACTTGTAAGAACGTTTTAGGGGTTATTATTATCATATATTTATGAAGAAAACCTGTTGCCCATAAGGTAGTGGCGACCTCCAAGCCTTGAATGAGAGCTTCATATTCTGCTTCATTGTTTATTACCTCAAACTCCAGCCGGAATGCATAATTGAGATTTCGCCCATCCGGCGTTTGAACTACTATTCTAGCTCCAGCCCTAGTCTTACATCGGGCACCATCAACAAGGATGACGTGCGGGGTCAAAGACTCTCTTTGTTCCTAGGCAAAGCTTGTTTCGGTTATGAAATTTGCCAAGACTTGTGCCTTTATAGCCGTTCGGGGTAGGAAGTGGATTTCATACTGCGTGAGCTCGACATTCCAACTTACCATTCGTCCGGATGCATTTGAATTATTTGCTGTCCGCTTTAGTGGCCAGTTTGTTCTGACAAAGGTCCGGTGTGATTGGAAGTAAGGGCGAAGCTTTCGAGATGCGACGACTAATGCGAACAAGATCTTCTCAATGTTGGTATACCGTGTAACACCCCTATTCCTAAACCTGTAATAACGTCGCAAGTCGTAGCATAATAAATAACAATTCGCAGCGGAAAATAAATCTATCTACCTTGGTGTTACACGCCGTTACTCACCCTTGTGAGCAACAAGTCATCCTTACTCTTTCCAACAATACAACCCCTCACGATGTGATGGACTGATACTGAGCACCTCTATTTATTACAAACCAAATCCAACTAAATGAGCAACTAACTGAATACATCAACCTCTTTAATACAATACAAAATAAAACCAAAGGTGCTTGCTGAAAACACCACAGCTACCCCCGAGTTCCGCACTCCGGCTTGAGTCTTCTTCAATAACCTGGAATGTTTGGCCCAATGAAGGGCTCAGCAATCGAAATGCTGGTATGCTAAATGTAGTCTTAAATCATTTGGATTCCTTAAGTCGTTTTAGCCATCTTGATATTAAATTCATTACATAGAATACCGATTTACAATGATAACAGTAATAACTGTAAACATTTAATAATCACATAACAGTTCACCTGTAAACATCAGTGTACAATAGTACACCACACCTATAACCACACAACAATAATCCATAGCAATCACCAATAAGCACACATTAATAATCCACAACAATCATCAAAACAAGATACGCGTATTAGACTGTACTTGTTAGTTAGCCACTTGGCCCTTAACCTTTAAACCAATCATTTAACCTTTTCCAATTAATTTCCACCTCAAGTGTCTTATCAAGTCAAACCTTAATAACTTATTAATGGACAGTAGTCCCCTGTGTTCCATTGGAACTATTACCAGATGACCCTAGGCCCTGGTTAATTGACCGATCCGGTCGAACCTGTGCACCAACGGCAGTGCCTTCCGTCATCCCGAATGTGGCTGATGGATTCCTTTGAGTGACTCTCCATTGAAGTCTCTCGTAGTGATCACAATGCGCAACCAGAAAGTCGAAACAATCTGGATTCCTCTCTTTATAAGTTAGCCCTTTTTGTCAATGACATAATAACTAATATTTGAATTAAGACCTTAACAGATGACCTTTGTTAGATTTAATAATACCTAAAGGTCAGTTAGTCTTTTTCCCAGTTTAGATGTATAAACACCCAGTCATAAGACGTTCGCGTATAAAATACAACGCAACAAAGTTGAGCAATACGGTATACGATATCATTCACATAAAATCACAGATATCGCTCTTAAACAATTAAAACATAATGTCTGGACCTTAGGATAATCCTTAGGACATTCAGACCACACAATTAACATACCATTCACCAAGTAACTGCTAGCTTGACAAACTCCTGTTCAGTAGTCCCTCCCCGTACGCTGTTATTTAAACATGCAATACCGGGTAATATTAATATAACTATATTAAATGTTATAATACTGTCACTGTAATGTTTATACTCGTTGTATAATAACTTTGTATGTTCTTTTATTTCCCCTGTTATTTTACAGTGACTCTAGGTAGTTCAACAGTTCGTTATTTTATGTGATTTCACATGTGATAATGAATTCCCAGGTACTGTATATCTTTATTTCATTAATCATACATCCATAATTATTTTTACTTATTCTTTATATTATATCCCTTGGTCATTTTATTATAACCAAAATTATTTATAAACTTTATATTATACTCCATAATATACCTTAATACATTATATTACCTAGTTTACTTCCTTCCTTTATTAAATTAAAATCAACCTTAATAATTCGGTATTTATATATTATACCTACCAACTTAATAAATTACTAAATAACCACATGTAATTTCCGGTAACCACAATTTGAACCCATTAACTTTTACAATTTTCCAACAACCATATACTTTTATAATTTACTAGATACCCATATTAATTTTCGGAAATTATAAAACAATTATATTAAGTTCTATAAATTGCCAAATAACCTTATAACTTTTATAATTCACTAATTACCCACATTAACCTTTGTAATTATTAATTAACCATCTTACTTTTACAATTTACCAAATACTCTATCAACTTTCGGTAATTACAATTTAAGCTCACCAATTTTTATAAATCACTAATTAAGCCCATAAGCTTTTCGGTTTCAACATATAGTTTCCTATATTTACACTTTTAACTCCAAAACTGTATATAAGTTACATATTAACTTATAAACTATAGTTTAATATTTAATTCACTAAAATAACCAAAACAATCCACAACTTTCTTCAATTTTCTTTCCGCCCCTATTAAATTCTATTTTTCATATATACTTCTATAAATTACATATTCACCCCAAAACTTTTATGAACTTAATATTTTATGTCATAATTCATTTTAACCCAAAGTTTTTGGTCAACACTTTGACCAAGACTTAATTTCATAATTAATATTTTAATAAACCCATAAAATCATAAGTAATTCTCGACCATACACTATATTTTCCAATAATTACAAAATAGTCCCAAAACTTTGTAAATTGTTATTCTAACACTTAAACACCTATTTAAATCTCCAAAATTCATAATATTAATTCCTACCTTATATTATACCATAAATATACCAAATTAATCCTTAAGCTCTCGGTTTTTATACTTAGCACACCAAACTTTTCAAAATTTACATTTTAGCCACTTAACTTTATAAACTAGTCATTTAAATACTTGTAGCTATTTTTAATGTTCCCAAAATTTATAATATAAGTTAATATACTTATATATATTTCAAAAATCACCAAATATCATATATTGCTCTCGGCCCCTATTTTATTTTACCATATAGTTTTAAAACTTGGTTTAAACCTTATAATAAATACATATAAATGTATATAAGCCATATAACACTTATAAAAATTATGCTAATGACTTAGAATGATTATAAACTCAAAATAGAGCAAATAATCCTTAAATATTTCGGTTTGAGTATATGTGTATCCTAATTAATTTTTGTGACACATATTTATACCTTAAGGTAATAATCTTACCTTATATGTTATAAATTATTTTCTTGACAATATAATCCATATATTTTCGGCCTTAATTTATTTAGAGGTCATACATAATTTTTATACCAAAGTTTGAAGCTTAAATGAAGCTTAAACTTAATAAACCTTAATTATATATACTTACTCCTTAAATCAAGACAATTCTTGTACTAGATTTCTCCTTGAATTCCAAGCTCTCCAAATGCTATTTTGATGTAGAGATTTTGGCCTCCTTATGCATATTTAGGAGATCCATTGTTAGACTTCTAACCAAAATTATAAATAAGATTTGGAGTAGTTTTTACAAGAGTTTACCTTAAGAATTTATCAAGGTATTTTTGATACACCTTGGGATGATTGTAGATCCAAGTTTCCTTCATGAAATAATGAAGAGAATATGGGTTTAGAAGTTCTTAAATTTTCGAAAATACTATAAGGAATTTACTTAGGTTTTTCAACATAAAAATATACCTTAACTTGATCTTGTTGTTCCTTGTGTTGTTGTTGAATTTAGGAACCTCCTTGGAGCATGTAAGCTTGGCGAAAATTAAGAGAGTTGCTAGGATGATTCTTGCTTCAAGACTTAGTAGATTTGACTAGGAATTTACATAGAAATGGTGTTAGAACTTAATTCACCATTAATGGAGCTTTGAAGCTCTAAGGAATTAACTAACAATGGAAGAAGAAAAGAGAGGAGAAGAGAGGCTTACCAATCGGCCATGGAAGGCAAGGAAGGAAATGAAGCCTCACGTAAGTCTTAAGGTAAGAAAAGAAAGAATTCTTCTTTTGTTTAATTAATGTCTATTTTGACTAGTCTTTGTACTTAGTTTATTCATGAATTATTGGCTCAATAATGTCTCTTAATTGATGTAGGAAAATCGGCTGATTGATGAGAATAATGGGGTCTTTATTTGACAATTGATGCTAGGAGACAAGAGTTAAGTTAGGTGTTTGTCTCCTTTGAATTTTCTAAATCAACTCACTTATTCTCACTTGTCTTCTTCTTATATTATACGACAATGGGGTATGCATTTGGGCATTTGATTCTTGTTAATTAATGACATAAGAACATGGCTATATTACTAGGTATTTTAGCTTGATTTAATAAGGCAAACTAGCCCTCTTTTTCTTGTTAAAATCGGCCACATGTGATAATAAGGCCATTTGATTTTGTCTACATTTGACCATGATATATTCTTAGTTAGGTAGCTGTCTCCTTGAGTAATTAGACAACAATTATCCTCCCTCCTTTATTGATTCCAATCGGCTGCACTAAGAGGTAGCAACTTGATTTTTGTTTGCTTGCAACCTCACATCATAAAGTAGTCTAGTTTTGTATATATATTAATGTCATTACTTTTCATTTCTTTTCTTAATCTTATACCAATCTTCTTGCAGGTTATACAGTGGAGGAAGCTTCATAGACAGATTTAAGTTGTTAAACTAACACATAGAACATGCGTGAGTCACATAACCATTAGGCAAAAATTTTTTGAATTAACTAGTCATTTGTCACTCATTTTAACGCATGGAGTGGGAGTCAAATGGAATTAATTTTTCATTTAATTCCTGTCCCATTATATTGTACTAAGACCATACTAATATGTGTAATAGGTTCCAGCATTTAATTGGTACATTTATACCATGGTAAAAGATGAAAGTTTTAAGGTAAAAATGCTGATTTTAGGTATCTTTTTGTCTCAAAAATCGCCCCCATTTGTACTATGAATTTAGTACTTCCATCAATTGATTTAGATGTTCATTTTATCCACTTTTAAGTTTATCAACTCGTGGCTAGGGGTGTCAAAATCGGGTTTCGAGTCGGGTTGAGCTCAACCCGAACCCGACCCGAAAATAGTTTGGTCAACCTGAACCCGGAGTGGGTTTGTACTTCTTTAACCCGAACCCGGAGCGGGTTGACCCAAACCCGACCCGTTTTTTTAAAAATTTATTTTATTTTTTAAATTTTGGATTATTTAATAAAAAAATATAATACTATAATATTAATTAATTATTATGTACAATATATAATCATATGTTATGATTAAATGTTTATTTCAGTCATAATTAATCATTAAATACTAATTAAATCATTAAATGAAACATATTTTCTATTTTTAATTAAATTTTTTCGGGTTACGGCTTAGCGGGTTCAACCCGAACCCGAAGCGGGTTTCAATGACCCAACCCGAACCCGACCCAAAATCATTTCGGGTCAAAAATCTCAACCCAAATCCGGCTTTTTACGGGTCGGTTCGGGTGGGTGGGTTTCGGGTTCGGTTCAAGATTGACATCCTACTCGTGGCGTCTCAAAAACTTCAAGGCAATTGCGTAAAACGCATTTTCGTGACACCCGAAGGTGCGTTTTTGTGCTTTAAGGATTTTTCTGAAAAATAATTAGCGCTATGAGTTCCAGGTGTTTATTGACATTGTTTATAGTCAATAATATATATTAAGGTGTTACATTGGGTTATATGGGGTTATAAACTTGTAACTCAATTTTCGGGCTAACGGGACACTCCCGGGACAAAAATGAGCGTTAAGAAATTCATCCGAGCACTTTGTTAATTTTTGTGAAAGTAGCTCGAGAACCCTCTTTGGAATAATGAATTTAGATGATAGGAACTCTTAGAATAATTTATATTGGAGTTTGTGCCACTTCGGTACCTCTCCTGGGCACTCCCGAGGGTTTATGGGGCCCTCATCGGGAACCTCCGAGTACTTTGTCTTTAACTGAGAATTTATCTTGATAAACTCCTCTTAAATGTTTATTAAAGTGTTATTGCGCATTTAGAATGACGTGTAATGCCTTACTTTATTTTATAAGGTATTTCCGGGGCTTTCGGGCCTTAAGGGGCCTTTAAGGGAACTCCCGGGCATATTGTATTTTTACTCAGTTCTAACTGAGGAATTGTGTTTTAAAGGTCATAAAATGATGCTTGGTTAACTTCATGTGAAGTTTATAGCTTATATAACTTGTTTATCTTAAGGTCGGGCTTTAACGCACGTTTTTATCCTTAAGGAGTTTAGGTGTGTTTTTAACGCCCAAGTGTTTATATGCTTTCTTAGGGTTTAATAAACCCTCAAATAGTATTTATTTATTTATATTTAATTATTTAAATGCTAGGGGTATTTCATACCGGCTTTCCGTTAGGGTTAGAATTTTGCCCGTATAATACACTGAGATTTCTTTTTTCTCTTCCTCCATTATTAGCACAGCCGCTACAGTCCAATTTGTGGTAGACAGGTAGAGGTATAAGTCCTGGCCAGGAACGGGGACACCCAGTTTAGGTAATTCTCCTAGCATTTCTTTGATCTTCTCAAAAGCTTCTACACACTCTTGATTCCAATGAAAATTTCTATTTTCTCTTAGAATGGTAAAGAACGGGATTGACTTTTCTTGAAGTTTCGAGCAGAATCTTCCCAAGGCTGTAAGCCTTCCATTTAAAGCTTGTACGTCTTTGATGTTTGTTGGTGGTGAAAGATCGAGGATAGCCTGAGTTTTTTCAGGATCTACTTCAATTCCTCTTTGTCCGACGATGAAACCGAGGAATTTTCCCTTTGTTACTCCAAACACACACTTTTCCGGATTTAACTTGATTTGATATTTTTCCAGAGTGTCGAAAGTTTCCTCCAGATCTTTCATGTGTTGTTCTCTTGAATTGCTTCTTACAACTATATCATCGACGTAGGTTTCCACATTGCGGGATAATTGTTGCTTGAAAACTTTATCTATCATTCTTTGAAAAGTTGCTCCCGCATTCTATAAGCCAAAAGGCATTACTTTGTAACAAAAAGTTCTGGCCGAGGTAATAAAAGATTTTTTTTTCTTCTGAATCTCCTTCATTCATCTTTATTTGATTGTATCCTGAAAATGCGTCCATAAAGCTTAAGACAGAACTTTGGGTGGTCGAGACGACCAATCTATCTATTGATGGCAGTGGGTAAAAGTCTTTGGGATATGCTTTATTCAGGTCTGTGAAGTCTACACACATTCTCCATTTCCCATTCGACTTTTTTACCATTACTACATTGGCTAGCCACTTAGGGTAAGATACCTCCCAAATGAATCCGGCCTTATGTAGCTTCTGGACCTCAGTGCGGGCTGCAAGATCCCTTTCTTACCTATTACCCTCTTCCTCTGTCGGATGGTCGGGTGCTTCGGATCTACTCGTAGATCATGCTGGATAGCGCCTAGGTCTATCCCAGGCATCTCGTCTGTGCTCCACGTGAATGTTGTCCTTCTTTTCCAGGAATCTCATTAAGTGAGTCTGTTCTCCACTGTTAAATGCATTCCCTATTTAAAAAAATTTAGAAGGATCAGATTTTAAGTATACCTCTCTTGGCAGACTCTCCATGATGCGGACCTCACAGACCCGAGCCATTTACTGGCTTCCTCTTACAGTCACCAACTTTCTGGTCCTTGTTAAGTATTTCATTTTCAAGTGATGAGTGTTGCATATGGCTCTAAAATCATTGATCCCTTGTCTGCCAAGGTACATGTTATACCCAGAAAGGCCCGGAACAATGAAAGCCGTAAGCTTTTCGGTTCTTCTTTCGTCCCCCTGCCCAAAGTGACTGTGAAGTCTATGCTGCCCGAGGATTTGGTGGAGATTCCTCCCACGAAGCCCCCCAAACTGCTGAGTATGGCTTGATTCTGTCCTCCGGTATCTCCAGCTTTTTAACTGCTTCTGCAGATATGACATTTGCCCCGGCTCTGCTATCCACCAAGATCCCTTCCATCATCCTGTCGTTCACCTGAGCTCGAATGACGAGTGGATCATTGTGAGGGTATAGCACCCCATCTTCATCCTCATCAGTAAAGAAACTTGGGGGAAAATTTTCTCGTTTGGCAACTTTCCTTTCCGGGAGCTCCCGGTGTACTTCATGGACTTGTCTCTTTCTTTCATTTGGAGTTAAGGGCCCTACTTCTGAAAAGGGACCTGTGAATTTTCTTAGGAAAAAACGTTATTAGGTCCTTTTATTCCTTTATCTTTCCCGGTAAAAGAGAGTTTCTGGATTTAGAAAAAATAAGAATGTAAGAAACGCCAATTACATAATCCTGCTTTTATTTCTTGGTATGACGAAGCCTATCTTATGGTACCTATTGCTGAAAGAAAAGGATCTTCCTCCCTTTTATAGACCTGTGATCATACCGAATGACTTGATATGATCAAGTTCAGGGTGAATTCTTGATTGTTGTGTTGAGAGAAGTGTTGTTTGTTGCATTGCTTTTGCAGCCTGGCTGGTTGCTTTCCCTTGCTCTTTTTATCCTCTTCTATAATTCTGAGTTTCTTGGCCAAGGTAGCACAGTTTACGGTGCTGTGACTTCGGTTGCCGTGGTATTCACAGAAAGCTACCAGAACTTCTCCCGGCTAGGCCCTTTTTGGGGAGGCAGGTAACCTTCTTGACTGCTGCCGCATACCTCCCTGGGTCGATGTGGACCGTGACCCTTGCATTCGATATTGTGATCCTTGGGAAGAAGAAGGGATGACAAGGGCCTTGTAATAAGGCTTGTACCTTGATCCCCCTCCGGATGAGTTCCCGGATGAATTGTTTCCACCTTGACTTCCTTTCTTGTCACTGACAATCTTAAAACTGTTTGCTAACTCCTTAGCTTTGTTTTCTACTATCTCCGATTTCAAAAAATCGTGGATCATCTCGCCCAATTCCCCATGAGTTTTCAGTGCTTTTGTTGTGATTTTTCCGGCGAGCCGGGGGTGTGCCAATCCATTTCCAAGGCCTTAATCAGGATTTTCTCGTCCACATCATCAATTTCAGCTACTTGCTTGTGAAAGCGCTCGCTGAATTCCTTCACCGTCTCTCCCTTCCGCTGTTTAAGATCCATCTACTCAATCGTTTCCTTTTTGACCTTTTTGCTTGCAGCGAAATACTGTTGAAATTCTTCAGTCAATTGTTTGAAACTTGATATCGACTGCGGAGGCCTGGTCGAGATCCAGCTTAACGCCCTCTTGGACAGGGTTCCCGGGAATAAGTTGCAAAGAGCAAGGGAGCTGATTCCCTGCGTGTTCATTGCGAACATAAATTTCTTGATGTGGTGCGCCGGGTCCCCCGTTCCATTGTATTTTTCGATCGCTGGCGCGACAAAGTGAGGGGGCAGCTTCGCTCTTCTGATCCTTTCAGAAAATGGATAGAGAGTCATGTCGATTGAGTCATCCTCCTCTATTTCCTCGCTGATGATCAGAGTTTCCCTCGGCTGCTCCTTCTTTCGTTCGTTGCTTCCCTCTGAATCGTGATTCTTGAGAGACTCGAGAGCTTCAGTCATTTCTTCCCACTTATTCTGGTACTCTTCGTCTCGTTGCATCAACTCCTGTTGCAAGACATCATTTCCTTCTAATATCCTCTCATCGATAGCTCTAGTTAGACTCTTCAGCATCTCTTCTTGGTCCTGCTTTGAAATAGCATCTGAAGCCCCTGCATTGATGTCTCTAG
>JAIOTZ010001574.1:0-31548 GCA_023374045.1 Limonium bicolor | reverse complement strand
TATCCTGGTATATTCGAAGTCCAGAGAAGAGCATGAGAGCCACCTGAGGCAAGTACTTGAAACACTCCACAAGAACCAACTTTATGCAAAATTTTCCAAGTGTGAATTCTGGCTTGACCAAGTCTCCTTTCTTGGTCATGTGATATCAAGGGCGGGCATCTCAGTCGACCCGACTAAGATTGAAGCAGTTCATTCGTGGCCTAGACCCAGGAATGTTTCCGACATCCAGAGCTTCCTTGGGCTATCAGGTTATTATAGAAGGTTCGTGAAAGATTTCTCAAAAATCGCAAAGCCCATGACAACTTTGATGAAGAAGGACGCACCGTTTGTGTGGACCGATGACTGCGAGATCTTATTTAAGAGCCTGAAAGACTCGTTGACCTCTGCACCCGTTCTCACCATTCATGAGGGTACGGAGGGATTCGAAGTCTACTGTGACGCATCAGGCAAAGGCCTTGGATGCGTACTCATGCAGCACGGCAAGGTAGTAGCTTACGCCTCCCGCCAGCTGAAGAAGCATGAGGAGAACTACCCCACCCATGACCTTGAGCTAGGAGCCATTGTCTTCGCATTGAAAATATGGTGGCATTATCTTTATGGGGTTAGTGTTACCATTTACTCCGACCACAAGAGCCTACAGTATGTCTTCACGCAGAAGAACTGAATCTGAGACAGAGAAGATGGATAGAATTCCTATCAGACTATGACATCGACCTTCAGTATAAGGAAGGGAGAGCGAATGTCATAGCTGACGCACTGAGTCGTCGAGCACACTCGCTCCATTCGCTACTCGCCTCTTCTAGCTTGGTTGACGAGGTGCGAGACGCTCAGATGCACGATCCGTATATGAGTGAGATCAGACAGAGTATCATCGATGGCACATTTGAGCACAAGAAGTATGACTTCAAGCTCCATGAAGATGGTTTGATCCGATTGAACGACAGATTATGCGTTCCCCGAAGCAATGCTGAGCTGAGGGATCGCATTCTGCGAGAAGCCCACTGTTCCTCATTATTTGTCCATCCGGGAGCCTCTAAAATGTATAAAGGCATGAAGAGGTACTTCTGGTGGTCGGGAATGAAAGCAGATGTCAATGAGTTTGTCCTGAGGTGTCTCACTTGCCAGAGAGTTAAGTTTGAGCACCGACGACCAGGTGAAATGGTACAACTGATGCCAATTCCTGAATGAAAATTCCATGATATCTCGATGGATTTTGTTGTAGGACTCCCACATGCTAGGGGAGGACTCAACATGATCTGGGTGATAGTTGATCGCCTCACCAAGGTTGCTCGATTCATACCGATGCGGGGCACCTGGAAGGTAGCAAAGCTTGTTGAGATATTTGATCGGGAGATTATCCGACATCATGGAGTTCCAATGATGATTGTGTCTGACCGCGACACCAGATTCCTTTCAAGGTATTGGAGAGCCACACGTGAAGTGCTCGGTACCGAGTTGAAACTCAGTACAGCCTTCCATCCATAGATCGACGGTCAGACAGAGCGGACCATCCAGACACTAGAGGACATGCTGAGAGCATGTGCCTTAGATTTTCAGGGGAGTTTTGTTCACAAGCTACATTTGATTGAATTTTCATATAACAACAGCTATCATGCATCGATTAAAATGTCGCCCTTCCAAGCCTTGTATGGCAGGCCTTGTCGTACCCCATTGTGTTGGGATGAGTCCAGTGAAGCGGTCATTGTTGGACCAGAGTACCTTGAACAAATGTAAGCCAAAGTTGAGCAAATTCGAGCGAATCTGAGAGCTGCCCAAGATAGGCAGAAGTCTTATGTTGATGTGCGACGACGCGACCTGGAGTTTGCTGTGGGCGATCAGGTGTTCCTTGCGTGTCTCACCGATGAAGGGCGAGTTCTGATTCGGCCAGAAAGGTAAGTTAAGCCCGAAGTACATTGGGCCTTATACGATCACGGAGAGGATCGAGCTGTAGCCTATAGGCTAGCACTGCCTGCAGACTTGGGTCGTGTTCATGATGTCTTTCATGTCTCACAGCTCAAGAAGTATATAGCCGATCCGTCTCATGTTTTAGAGTCTAATCACCTATCCCTTGAGCCAACGATGAGATACGTCGAGACCCCCTTACGAATCCTTGACACCAAGACTAGAAATACTCGCAACAAGTCAGTGCGAATGGTGAAAGTTTTATGGTCAAACCATGACGTCGAAGTAGCGACTTGGGAGTTAGAGGACGCCATGAGGGCGAAACACCTGACACTGTTTGTAGACTAGATTATCTAGTGTCGTGAGGGTACGGGGCGTACCCCTTTTAAGGGGGGTAGACCCATTTTGTTTTAGCATTGCTTCAGGATAGCCTTGCTTGTATGTATATGTATACATTTTGTTTGACACGGTGAAACAACCAGTGCATTGGTTGTAGTGTTGATAGTGCTTGTAGTGTATTGCTTGCATGGTATTGTGTGTGATTGCACAATGGGTATGTGTGTGTTATGTTTGCAATGAATGTATGTATGTGGAATTTGTTTGACAGATGTGATATCTGTAGTGTGTGTGAAATGTGGATTTTGACAATAGAGTTGCCAAATGAGTAAAGTTAGGAAACCACAAACTTTGACCAACTTTGAGGGCAAAGTTTCTTAAGGGGGGTAGATTGAAATACCCCGGGTTTAAAAACAGTGATTAATTAGGATAACTAAATATTTAAGAGCTTAATTAGGCCTAAATAAATACGTGGGAACGGTTCCCGGAGAAAATGGATCCGGAAAACGAGTTAAAAATCCAAACGGGCTTTGAAACACGTTTTTCGAGAAACCGGGAAAAACGTGATTTTAAACGGGTTTAATGCACTTATAATAATTATAGTTGAATAAATATTTATAAGTAGACCATATTGAGGGTCTAGAGCAATTAAAATTAATTAAACGGGAAAATTACGGAAAACGGGGCCCAGAAGTGAATAGTGTCAAAACCGGGAGACGAAACGCGTTTAATTCGAAAAGACGAAAAAAGACCCGGGTTACTACTAGTGTGGGGCCGGTTTTCTTACTACACACACACACACTTAATTAAATAACTAGCTAGTTTTTTTAGGCACAAAAGGACAAAAGAAATAAAGTAAGGAGGGAATAGTAAAATAAGCTTTAATACACTCTCACCTCCTTTCATCCTTCTCTCTCACGGTTATTTTCCCCCTCCCAACTGGACTTCTTCTTATTCTTTTTCCTCTGCACATGGCGATTTCTTAAGGGAGTAGTAGCCTCCATCTTCTTTCTCTCCAACTTGCTCAAATCAACACCAAATCAAACAAAAATACTACCGTTAGATTCCTATCGGCAAGGGCTACGTTTTCCACCCATCTAAATCTTGAAACCTCCATCTTCATCTCCATGGAATTAGGCCATTTTGGAGCTTAAATAAGTGTTTTGGGTCTCCTTCATCTTCTTGATACTCTAAGGTAAAAAGAAAGTCAAAAGCTCATCCTTTCTAGCTTTTCCTTGCAAAATCAAAAAAAATTCCCACGTTGAATTTTTCTCCATTCCAGCCGGTTTCTTCTTGCCCTTGTGGAGTGTTGAACTTCATCATTTTGATTTCCAAGCTCTCCTTTTGGAACTCTAAGGTAATATCTAAGTTAGAGCCCTAAAAACTAGCTCTTGAAATACTAATTTTGTGAGGGGAAATTTGAATTAATTGGCTTGATATGTGTGTATGGGGGATATGATTGTAGATAGCAATATAGACCCGTTGTTGGTGGGATTAAGAAGAGAAAGAGTGAACAAGAAGAGGAGGAAGAGAAGGAAAAAGGAAAACCGAAACTAGCAAGGTAATGAGCTTATCTTGATTTTGTTTATTACCTTGTAAAAAGATTTTTGTAAGTAGTATGAATGATATTGTTTTAGTGTAGTTAAGATAATACAATTTTATTGGGAATTGAGCTGTTTAGATGTTGTTTAAATGTGGAAGGAAGTCTTGAGAGTAAACTGTTACATATGTGTGTACAAAGGGGGAATTTAATGTGCTGCTGTAATGGTTTAAATGCTTATATAAACAGGGGTGAAGAACTGATTTGTGAGCTGATTTAGTGTGTGGAGAATGCTTAGGAATGTAGGCAAGTTCTGTCAAAATTTACCTAGAATGGTGTGGTCTTGAGTGCATTAATGAGGGTAGTTGTAATGGTAGAAAAGAGAGCATTTTAAACTACAACAGAAACTGGAAACTAGCACTTGCTTGTGTGAAATTAAGTGAGGAATTTGAGTGGATTAGTCAAGAGTTAAAGAGTGGACTTGGTGATTAGTTTAGGGTGGTTTAGATGGGTAATTAGATGCTAAAACATGTAGATTATAAGTGGGAAAGATTAGGAAATTAAATGGTGAAAGAATGGAGTTGTAACAGATTTGGAAATGTCAAATCTGTCAAAACTGCAACAGGGTCCGGGACCTAGGTCCAGGACCATGTCCCGGACCACCCCTGAAATTTCCCCCGAGAGTGCCCAGTTTAACAGGTCCGGGACTTAAGTCCATGCCCATGTCCCTGACCACCCTGTATTTATACGCCGAGAATTCTATTCCTTCTTTGGTCCGGGACTTAGCCACTGGCTAAAGACCCGGACCACCCCCATTTTTGTAGCCGAGAGTCTGCCTTCATTATGGTCCGGGACTTGACTCCTGCATGAAGACCTGGACCAAGAGTAAAAACCACCCGAGAGTTGAACCAAAGGTTGGTCCGGGACTTAGGACCCGGACAAGGTCCCGGACCAACCCAAAAACTTGAAAATAAGTTCTTTAAGTGGGGTTTAAGCTTGAGAATGGATTGGTAATGATGTTATAAGTTAAGTAGGACTTAATTAATGACATGTGAGGGTCATTAAGGGCTTAAACAAGATTAAGAGAAAATAAGAAGTAAGAACTTGTATGATTTAAGTTTATGCTAAAATGACTAAGTAAGTAAAGTACGGGAAAACGTTAGAGAAGTATCGGGTCAAGTTAGTTATGGATAATTAACCTCCCGACCTAATGTATGTTATAGGATTCGATTAGTTGGACTCCGAGAGATAGTTGGCAAACGAACAACGGCGGTGAATGGTATGGTTTTCTCAGACCCTGAATTCAGCACCGACATTCCGGTAGTGTCGGAATTCCCGGATGTGTTTTCCGAAGGAGCTTCCCGGCATGCCACCTCAGAGAGAAGTTGAGTTTGAGATTGAACTCCTTCCTGGTACTGGACCGATTGCTAGAGCACCATACCGATTAGCATCGGCAGAGATGACCGAGTTGAGAGTGCAGCTTCGAGATTTGCTTGACAAAGGGTTCATACGCCCGAGCGTATCACCCTGGGAGCACCGGTTCTCTTCGTGAAGAAGAAGGACGGTAGCCTCCGCCTCTGCATCGACTACCGCAAGCTTAATGCGGTCACCGTCAAGAACAAATACCCATTACCACGTATTGATGATCTGTTTGATCAATTGAAGGGAGCCACCGTATTCTCCAAGATTGACCTCAGATCCGGATACCATCAGATAGCCATCCAGAGCAAGACATTGAGAAGACAGCATTCCGAACGAGATACGGCCGCTATGAGTTTACGGTGATGACATTTGGACTGTCAAATGCGCCTGTGAAATTTATGGATCTGATGAACCGACTGTTCAACGATCAACTAGACACTTCGGTTGTGGTATTTATTGATGATATCCTGGTATATTCGAAGTCCAGAGAAGAGCATGAGAGCCACCTGAGGCAAGTACTTGAAACACTCCACAAGAACCAACTTTATGCAAAATTTTCCAAGTGTGAATTCTGGCTTGACCAAGTCTCCTTTCTTGGTCATGTGATATCAAGGCGGGCATCTCAGTCGACCCGACTAAGATTGAAGCAGTTCATTCGTGGCCTAGACCCAGGAATGTTTCCGACATCCAGAGCTTCCTTGGGCTATCAGGTTATTATAGAAGGTTCGTGAAAGATTTCTCAAAAATCGCAAAGCCCATGACAACTTTGATGAGAGAAGGACGCACCGTTTGTGTGGACCGATGACTGCGAGATCTTATTTAAGAGCCTGAAAGACTCGTTGACCTCTGCACCCGTTCTCACCATTCATGAGGGTACGGAGGGATTCGAAGTCTACTGTGACGCATCAGGCAAAGGCCTTGGATGCGTACTCATGCAGCACGGCAAGGTAGTAGCTTACGCCTCCCGCCAGCTGAAGAAGCATGAGGAGAACTACCCCACCCATGACCTTGAGCTAGGAGCCATTGTCTTCGCATTGAAAATATGGTGGCATTATCTTTATGGGGTTAGTGTTACCATTTACTCCGACCACAAGAGCCTACAGTATGTCTTCACGCAGAAAGAACTGAATCTGAGACAGAGAAGATGGATAGAATTCCTATCAGACTATGACATCGACCTTCAGTATAAGGAAGGGAGAGCGAATGTCATAGCTGACGCACTGAGTCGTCGAGCACACTCGCTCCATTCGCTACTCGCCTCTTCTAGCTTGGTTGACGAGGTGCGAGACGCTCAGATGCACGATCCGTATATGAGTGAGATCAGACAGAGTATCATCGATGGCACATTTGAGCACAAGAAGTATGACTTCAAGCTCCATGAAGATGGTTTGATCCGATTGAACGACAGATTATGCGTTCCCCGAAGCAATGCTGAGCTGAGGGATCGCATTCTGCGAGAAGCCCACTGTTCCTCATTATTTGTCCATCCGGGAGCCTCTAAAATGTATAAAGGCATGAAGAGGTACTTCTGGTGGTCGGGAATGAAAGCAGATGTCAATGAGTTTGTCCTGAGGTGTCTCACTTGCCAGAGAGTTAAGTTTGAGCACCGACGACCAGGTGAAATGGTACAACTGATGCCAATTCCTGAATGAAAATTCCATGATATCTCGATGGATTTTGTTGTAGGACTCCCACATGCTAGGGGAGGACTCAACATGATCTGGGTGTGATAGTTGATCGCCTCACCAAGGTTGCTCGATTCATACCGATGCGGGGCACCTGGAAGGTAGCAAAGCTTGTTGAGATATTTGATCGGGAGATTATCCGACATCATGGAGTTCCAATGATGATTGTGTCTGACCGCGACACCAGATTCCTTTCAAGGTATTGGAGAGCCACACGTGAAGTGCTCGGTACCGAGTTGAAACTCAGTACAGCCTTCCATCCATAGATCGACGGTCAGACAGAGCGGACCATCCAGACACTAGAGGACATGCTGAGAGCATGTGCCTTAGATTTTCAGGGGAGTTTTGTTCACAAGCTACATTGATTGAATTTTCATATAACAACAGCTATCATGCATCGATTAAAATGTCGCCCTTCCAAGCCTTGTATGGCAGGCTTGTCGTACCCCATTGTGTTGGGATGAGTCCAGTGAAGCGGTCATTGTTGGACCAGAGTACCTTGAACAAATGTAAGCCAAAGTTGAGCAAATTCGAGCGAATCTGAGAGCTGCCCAAGATAGGCAGAAGTCTTATGTTGATGTGCGACGACGCGACCTGGAGTTTGCTGTGGGCGATCAGGTGTTCCTGCGTGTCTCACCGATGAAGGGCGAGTTCTGATTCGGCCAGAAAGGTAAGTTAAGCCCGAAGTACATTGGGCCTTATACGATCACGGAGAGGATCGGAGCTGTAGCCTATAGGCTAGCACTGCCTGCAGACTTGGGTCGTGTTCATGATGTCTTTCATGTCTCACAGCTCAAGAAGTATATAGCCGATCCGTCTCATGTTTTAGAGTCTAATCACCTATCCCTTGAGCCACGATGAGATACGTCGAGACCCCCTTACGAATCCTTGACACCAAGACTAGAAATACTCGCAACAAGTCAGTGCGAATGGTGAAAGTTTTATGGTCAAACCATGACGTCGAAGTAGTGACTTGGGAGTTAGAGGACGCCATGAGGGCGAAACACCTGACACTGTTTGTAGACTAGATTATCTAGTGTCGTGAGGGTACGGGGCGTACCCCTTTTAAGGGGGGTAGACCCATTTTGTTTTAGCATTGCTTCAGGATAGCCTTGCTTGTATGTATATGTATACATTTTGTTTGACACGGTGAAACAACCAGTGCATTGGTTGTAGTGTTGATAGTGCTTGTAGTGTATTGCTTGCATGGTATTGTGTGTGATTGCACAATGGGTATGTGGTGTTATGTTTGCAATGAATGTATGTATGTGGAATTTTTTTGACAGATGTGATATCTGTAGTGTGTGTGAAATGTGGATTTTGACAATAGAGTTGCCAAATGAGTAAAGTTAGGAAACCACAAACTTTGACCAACTTTGAGGGCAAAGTTTCTTAAGGGGGTAGATTGAAATACCCCGGGTTTAAAAACAGTGATTAATTAGGATAACTAAATATTTAAGAGCTTAATTAGGCCTAAATAAATACGGGGAACGGTTCCCGGAGAAAATGGATCCGGAAAACGAGTTAAAAATCCAAACGGGCTTTGAAACACGTTTTTCGAGGAAACCGGGAAAAACGTGATTTTAAACGGGTTTAATGCACTTATAATAATTATAGTTGAATAAATATTTATAAGTAGACCATAGTGAGGGTCTAGAGCAATTAAAATTAATAAAACGGGAAAATTACGGAAAACGGGGCCCAGGAGTGAATAGTGTCAAAACCGGGAGACGAAACGCGTTTAATTCGAAAAGACGAAAAACGACCCGGGTTACTACTAGTGTGGGGCCGGTTTTCTTACTACACACACACACTTAATTAAATAACTAGCTGTTTTATTTAGGCACAAAAGGACAAAAGAAATAAAGTAAGGAGGGAATAGTAAAATAAGCTTTAATACACTCTCACCTCCTTTCATCCTTCTCTCTCACGGTTATTTTCCCCCTCCCAACTGGACTTCTTCTTATTCTTCTTCCTCTGCACATGGCGATTTCATAAGGGAGTGGCAGCCTCCATCTTCTTTCTTCTCCAACTTGCTCAAATCTACACCAAATCAAACAAAAATACTACCGTTAGATTCCTATCGGCAAGGGCTACGTTTTCCACCCATCAAAATCTTGAAACCTCCATCTTCATCTCCATGGAATTAGGCCATTTTGGAGCTTAAATAAGTGTTTTGGGTCTCCTTCATCTTCTTGATACTCTAAGGTAAAAAGAAAGTCAAAAGTTCTTCCTTTCTAGCTTTTCCTTACAAAAAAAAAAAAATTCCCACGTTGAATTTTTTCTCCATTCCAGCCGGGTTCTTCTTGTCCTTGAGGAGTGCTGGAGCTTCATCATTTTGATTTCCAAGCTCTCCTTTTGGAACTCTAAGGTAATATCTAAGTTAGAGCCCTAAAACTAGCTCTTGAAATACTAATTTTTGTGAGGGGAAATTTGAATTAATTGGTCTTGATATGTGTGTATGGGGGATATGATTGTAGATAGCAATATAGACCCGTTGTTGGTGGGATTAAGAAGAGAAAGAGTGAACAAGAAGAGGAGGAGGAGGAAGAGAAGGAAAAAGGAAAACCGAAACTAGCAAGGTAATGAGCTTATCTTGATTTTGTTTATTACCTTGTAAAAACAGATTTTTGTAAGTAGTATGAATGATATTGTTTTAGTGTAGTTAAGATAATACAATTTTATTGGGAATTGAGCTGTTTAGATGTTGTTTAAATGTGGAAGGAAGTCTTGAGAGTAAACTGTTACATATGTGTGTACAAAGGGGGAATTTAATGTGCTGCTGTAATGGTTTAAATGCTTATATAAACAGGGGTGAAGAACTGATTTGTGAGCTGATTTAGTGTGTGGAGAATGCTTAGGAATGTAGGCAAGTTCTGTCAAAATTTACCTAGAATGGTGTGGTCTTGAGTGCATTAATGAGGGTAGTTGTAATGGTAAAAAGAGAGCATTTTAAACTACAACAGAAACTGGAAACTAGCACTTGCTTGTGTGAAATTAAGTGAGGAATTTGAGTGGATTAGTCAAGAGTTAAAGAGTGGACTTGGTATTAGTTTAGGGTGGTTTAGATGGGTAATTAGATGCTAAAACATGTAGATTATAAGTGGGAAAGATTAGGAAATTTAAATGGTGAAAGAATGGAGTTGTAACAGATTTGGAAATGTCAAATCTGTCAAAACTGCAACAGGGTCCGGGACCTAGGTCCAGGACCATGTCCCGGACCACCCCTGAAATTTCCCCCGAGAGTGCCCAGTTTAACAGGTCCGGGACTTAAGTCCATGCCCATGTCCCTGACCACCCTGTATTTTACCGCCGAGAATTCTATTCCTTCTTTGGTCCGGGACTTAGCCACTGGCTAAAGACCCGGACCACCCCCATTTTTGTAGCCGAGAGTCTGCCTTCATTATGGTCCGGGACTTGACTCCTGCATGAAGACCCGGACCAAGAGTAAAAACCACCCGAGAGTTGAACCAAAGGTTGGTCCGGGACTTAGGACCCGGACAAGGTCCCGGACCAACCCAAAAACTTGAAAATAAGTTCTTTAAGTGGGGTTTAAGCTAGGGAATGGATTGGTAATGATGTTATAAGTTAAGTAGGACTTAATGAATGACATGTGAGGGTCATTAAGGGCTTAAACAAGATTATGAGAAAATGAGAAGTAAGAACTTGTATGATTTAAGTTTATGCTAAAATGACTAAGTAAGTAAAGTACGGGAAAACGTTAGAGAAGTATCGGGTCAAGTTAGTTATGGATAATTAACCTCCCGACCTAATGTATGTTATAGGATTCGATTAGTCGGACTCCAAGAGATAGTTGGCAAACGAACAACGACGGTGAACGGTATGGTTTTCTCATGCCCTGTATTCTAACCCGGTTACCCCGGTTTGTGTGTTTGCTTATTTACTTGCAACCACCTAATCAAGATAAAATGAATGAATATGATTTATTGTGTTTCCTTATATCATGTGCTTGTCTTTGCACTTGATTGAACTATGTCTTGTATGACAAGTTTGTATAATTCATGAAATGTTTGAATGAAGATAAATCTTGTGTGTTGAGAAGTTCTCTCTAACACTCTAACCTTCTGACTTACCTAACTTAAGAATGGGTAACTGTTATTGAGTGGAGACCGATATAGCTTTGGCCACGCGTGAGAATGAGGAAGCAAGAGAGATTACTTACCGAGTTTTGGCCTAACCTTCCCACCATGGTTCCGAACCGTATGGTCAAAACCCGGGGAAGTAAGCCAAACCTAAAGCCCGGTGGTGAGATGTGGTGAGCATGCCTCATCTCTGCCCGGAGGTCACCCGACTTAACTGTAAATTGTTTCAAGAGATAAATAATGGTTAAGTGTAGATCATGCCTGGTGCGAGACATATGATCATGAGCTAAGAGTAAGAACATCCGTCTAAACCGGATGAGAAGTTGGCTAACATGTGAAGAGGCTAGAACTTGAGGAGAGAATCTCAAGGCCTCAATGACCAATGAGTGGACTACTTGTGTTGTTTATATTATCGTGATACACTCTATGTGTGTTTAATACCCCGGACCTAAAAATCGTGATTAAATTACTCTAATCTGATTATTAAAGGCCTAATGGTGCCTAGAGAGTATTGGTAAAGAGAATAAAACCAAAAGAAAAGAGAAAACGCTTGAAAAGCGAAAAACGCTAAAATGCGCGTTAAATGAATATAAGAGATATATGATCTCGAGAGGGTCCGAGATGGATTCCTAAGGCTTAGTTAGGCCTAATTAGTGTACGGGAATGATTCCCGAAGTAAACGGATCCAAATAATGGATTAAAAATACTAATGGAGTTTAAAAGCACGTTTTTCGAGAAAACCCGAAAACGTGACTTTAGGTGGTCAAACAGACCCATAAAAATTATAGTTGATTAAATAACTATAAACAAATATTAATGGAAGCTTAATAACCATTAAAAATAAAGAAACGAGAAAAATCCGAAAAAACGGGCCCGGTTAGTGAATAGTGCCAAACCGGGTAAATTAATGAGCGTGTTCTGTAAAAAAAATGAAAAACGCTACCAGCTAGTATTTTGTGTGGGGCCGATTTTAATTAGTATGTACACACATATTAATAAGCTTGTTAGCTTATTAAGTCACAAGATGACAAGTAAATAAAGTAAAAAGGGAATAGTAAAAAGATACTTTACTTACTCTCTCACCTTCTTAATTTCCTCTTCTTTTACGATTCCCAGCCTCTTCTCTGTATTCTCTTCTTCCCCAGAGAACTCCATGGCGATTTCAGCAGAGAGCACAACCTCCATCTTGTTCCTCCTCTAACTTACTCGATACAACACCAAATCACACAAAATTTGTACCGTTGGACTCCTCTTGTTAAGGGCAACATTTTCCACCCTTCAAAAGCTTGAAACACTCTTATCCATTTCCATGGCGGAGGGCTCAGTTGAAGCTTGAAGAGGAGCTTTTGGCTCTCCTTCATCCCCTTGATGCTCCAAGGTAAAAATAAACCCAAGTTTTCCACCTTCCTAGCTTGTTCTTGCAAATTCAAAAAATGCCGTGTTGAACTTGGCTCCATTTTCCAGCCGGCTTTTGTTTTTCAACAGAGGGGTGAGATTGTTCCTAGCCTAGCTGTTCAAAGATGGCACTCAAGAGAACAAGGTAACTCCTTAGTGTTAAAGCCCTAAAACTAGTTCGTGGAATATTAATTTTGTGAGTTACGTGAGAAACAAACTAGTTTGTTATGTGTGGTTTGGGGTATGATTGTAGACATCAATCTATACCTATGTTTGGTGTGGAAACAAGAAGAGAAAGAGAGAATCAGAGAAAGAGGAAGAAGAGAAAGAAAACAGAAAAAAATAGCAAGGTAATGAACTAAACATGGGATGGTTTTGCTCTCTGTAAAACATGTTTTTGAATGTGAATAAATGACCTTGCTAAGTGTGGCTATGATGCTACAATATTTACTGATGAGTGGAGCTGTCTTAATGAGGTTTTAGTGTGGGAAACAAGTAATGAGATTAAACTGTTATATGTGTGATAACATGAGGGAATTCATTATGTAGTAGCAGTGATGTTAGTGCTTATATAACAGGGAAGAAAAAGATGATTTTTGTGATCTGTTTAGTGTTGTGAGAGTGCTTAGGAAGTGGGCAAGCTCTGTCAAAATTTGTCTAGCAAACAAAGGGCTTGAGTATGTTAAGGCGTGGAGTTAGTTTGGTAAGAAAGGAAGGAATGAAAACTGCAACAGAGAACAAGAAACTAGAGTCTGTAACAGGTGAGAAAATTACAGTGAAATGGGTTTTGTAACAGATGAATGTACAAGTAGTTTAGGTTGGTTTTGAATGCCTAAACAATGTCAAAACATGCTATAATATATGTAGGAAGAGTGGGGAAGAAGTTGGTATAAGTTTGGAGTTGAAACAAAGTCAAAAACACATATATTTTACAATACTGCAACTTGTCCGGGTTTGCAAACAAGTACACAAACCCGGACATGTCAAAAAACACGGCAGAATGTATTTCAGAATGGATGGTCCGGGTTTGCAAACCAAGACCTAAACCCGGACCACCCCAAAATCATACCCGAGAGTTCTGTAACCATGTGGTCCGGGTTTGTAAACTAGGACACAAACCCGGACCAGTCCCAAATCTTACCCGAGAGTTTTTCCAAGTGGGGGTCCGGGTTTGCAAACTCGGACAGTAACCCGGACCACCCCAAAAATTGCACAGAAAGTGTTTTCTTGCATTCTAATGATGGGGAATTGAATGGTAATGATAGTATAAGGTAATTAAGACATGAATAATGATGTTTAAAGGTCATTAGGAGTGTAAACAAGTTTGAGAGGTGAATGAGAAAGTTGTGATGAGTTTAAGAACACATGAGTAAAACTAAGTTAAATGGGGTTAACTGGGTTAAGTACGGGAGTAATAGTTTTACATACCGTAACGCTTTGATGTTAATAAAAACATTTGAATGTTATCAGTGGAAACAAGTGTGAACCGAGGAACGAGTGGTGACCGGTAAAGTATATCCATGGTGAAAGGTATGATTTTCTCATACTCCGCGTGCTAACCGAGTTACGTTGATTTGTGTGTTTGTGTGCCGGCTTAATCAAGATTAAAGCATGAAAATAATCCATTGTTGATTATGTGTGCCTTGCTGTATGTTGTATGAGCTAACTACTTGTATGCCGGTGTGTGGTCTAACATAGAGTAAAGACCGACTCACTGTGAGTAACGTTTGGCTAGAGACCCATAGATCGGGTCGATGCTTATGATAACGAAAACGTGCAAACACACAAACTATCCGTTAAAGTATAACGAAAACGTAAACCTATGAACTCCCTAGAATGTGAGGAGATGTGCGGGTTGAGTAATTACCCGATAACGGTTAGTAAACCATAATGACACAACCACACAAACTAATGAGAGTGGAAAGATAAGTGAACCTCCTTCAAGAGGATTGGAGATAGTTCGAAGATGTGAACTAGTAAAGAAGGTAAAAGAGACCTAAGGGATTAGTAGCTCCCTTGAGACATGGTCGACCTCCTATATGAGGATTTTACCCGATATAAGGAAACAACCGAGAGTGAGAGTAAGTGAAATGTATGGGTAACTCTTAAAACCTAAGATTAACCGAACTTAAGTAATGTTCCCAAAGTCATTAGAAACATCAAGAGTGATGTTTCTAGACTAATATACATAATATTATTATAACTCCGAGAGAGGAGTGTATGGGAATGTAAATGTCCGAGAGTAGTCGGACCTAAGTAAAAGAGATAGGAACTAAGAGAGAGTTCGTGAGCTAGTTGAACCTTCCCACCATGCTAGACCCAGAGTAGGGTCGAAACCGGGGAAGTAAGACTGCTTGAGAGCCTGAGTTTGGCCTAAGTATGTATTAAGAGTAATAAGGTGACGTAGGAGACCTGTAGCGTCTCGAGAATCTACAAGAGCTTGAGTATAATTAACCCAAGAGTGTGGGTGAGATGATGAGTATAATTAACCCAAGAGTGTGGGTGAGAAATGAGTATAATTAACCCAAGAGTGTGGGTGAGATAATGAGTATAAATACCCAAGAGTGTGGGTGGGGTGAGTAATAAGTATAAGAACCGAGAGAATGGGTGAGTATAGTACGAGAAGCCCAGGAGAATGGGTGTGTATATGAACAAGTAACCCGAGAGAGAGGGTGGGGAGATATTGAATAAGTAACAGGATAGTGAGGTATACCCTCAAGGCCTAAGAGTAAACTGATACAACTAACAACCATGTTATGTTAGTTAGGAATTGTGTTCCGTGATTGGATGTAGATTCCTTGAGTAATACACATATATATTGTATGCTACGATGCATGTTGTTTGACTAAAATGAACTCCATGTATATCCGACAAAAGTAGTCGGCGTACCCCGGTTAGCGCGCGGGGTATGCGAATTTCATATGCAGCGTTAAGCTGAGCCCCAAGGGGCAAAGTTTTTATTTTTCAGGTACACCGAAGACGATACCGTTCGAGAGTAGGACGGGGTCGGTGGGTTGCATGGGTAGTTAGTTTTAATTACTTATGTATGAAGGAGGTGTAAGACCGAATATGTTGTCGGCATCCATTTATTGTAGACTCGGTATATATAGTAATGAAATGATTTGAGTATTGATTTGTATTGTGTACTCGGTTGTTCCAGTTCATCAGACCGTTACGGTATGTAAGAAAGGCCTGGTTAGCCATATGGGTGGCTAACGGCGTTGTTTCACCCCTCGTTGTAATTAGAGTTCCGCTGCGTGAGTAAGAGCATTTAGTGACAGTTTAAGAGGTAATGACGAGCTTAACGGTTGGGGTGTTACGGTGTGGGTATTGTTCCTACATGGTTATTTTGCTATTTATATTTGCATGCTTGCTCAAATGTCAATGAACTCCATGTATACAACCAAGTGGCCGGCGTACCCCCGTTAGCACGCGGGGTATGCGATTACCATATGTAGCTTTAGCTGAGCCCCTTGGGGCGATGTTTTTTTCTAATCTTACACGTACCCGAGACGGTTGATTGGTTGAGATGAAACGGGGTGTCTCACTTTTGTTAGTTGGTAGTAAGTAGTGGTGTACCGAGTTGTACACGGGCTTGTATCCCTAATGTAGTCGGTGTACTATGTGGTACACCCGTTGTATTTTGAGAGTAGATACTTGGAAAGGTGAGTGGAATGCTAAACTCATATTATTTTGTGAGACTTGAGAGATCATGATGTAATGTATACTATTAGTACTCGGTAATCAAGCGTTGTAAATTATGATGATGTAAGTATGGTATTTCTATTTATCAGACCGGGACTGTATTTAGTTAGGACTATTAGCTATGGAAGACTGCCGGTATTGTATCACCCTCCGTAGTCGAGAGAAGTTCCGCTGTGATAAGCTATGTTAATGTGACGATTAGACCATGATTAGAGTATTTGCGGTTGGGGTGTTACATTATCTGTTTAGTTTCTGTGTGTAACACCCCTAATCCTAATCTTGTGTTATCGTAAGTCGTAGCATAATTAAAGACATAATTCACAACGGAAAATTAAACTAACTATTCGCTTTGGTGTTACACGCCGTCACTCACCCTTGTGAGTAACTAGGCAACCTCGTACTGTCAGACTAACTTCACATAGCCGCTGTGATGACTAGATACCGACCAATCACAAATTACAACCTAACTCCAAAACAGAACAAGTGAGCACTAAGTCAAATTACATTCAAATCCCCATAACGAAATACATAATAAGTCTTAAAGGTTTGATTCACAAAACGATGCTAACTACCAAGCATCCCGCACTTTGGCTTCATGATCCGATCAACAACCTGAAATGTGTTGGCCCCAAAACAGGGCTCAGCAAACTATATGCTGGTATGCTAAATGTAGTCTTTGAATCATTCGGATCCCTTAGGTCATTTTAGCCATCTTGACATGCGGTTCATTTCATGCTTTTCCAATTTACAACAATAGTAACAACTGTAACTGCTTAAATAAACACATAACAGTTCATCCAGACAATATCAACACATAACAGTAAACAATACCAAATGAGATGCGCGTTTTAATTAACCGTTCTCGTTGCTCGGCCTTAAGGCCCCGTTGTTCTTTTAACCAACCCCTTGAACCTCTTAATTAATTTCCACCTCATGTGTCATGTTAGGACAACCCTTAATAACTTGAAAGTGTTTGATAACACTGGACAGTAGTCCCTGGTCCCAAATAATGGAACCATTCGCCAATGAACCCTTTGGTCCTGGACTTATCTCATTTGCTTTTGAAAGCGTCCAATTCGGCCGAAGCCTGCACCAAAATTAGTGCCCTCTGCCATCATCGAGTGAGGATGTATGGTTTTCCTTGAGTGACTCTTGATAATAGTCCCTCGTCGTGATCACGCTGCGCAACTAGTTAGTCGTGACCAACTAGGTTCCCTCCTCCAGTACCATCTTGTAATTAAGTTCTCTTGACCATTAATCCAAGGTTGAATCTTTAGGTTTAAGACTACGATACTTGACTGTCAATTAGGTTCCCGTGATACATAAAGGTCATCTAAGTCATGTTCGAGTCTAAATGTGTAAACCTCCAATTTAAAAGAAGTTCGCGTAAAATAAAACGTAATGGTGTCGAGTAATATAATTCACATGTTTGCATGCATAAATCATAGATATCACTCTTAACAGTTAAACACACAATGTATGGACCCAAGGAAAACCTCAGGACGTTCAGACCACACAATTAACATACTGTTCACTGAAATAAATGCTAGCGTGACGTTTTACGCTCTCCAGCTAGTCCTCGAAATACTGTTATACGTACATACATATACCGAGTAACGTTAATACAACTAACACTAACTACTACGGTATATTAATACAGAGCTAATACCCCCTGTATCTTAACCCCGTATGTTTATTAATTTCTCCCGGTTATTAAACGGTGATTCGAGGTCGTTTAACAGTTTGTTATTTTATGTAGTAACTACATGTGATAATGACTTGTTACTTTATAATATATCCTTAACTCCTTGATTGTAGTTTAATGATCATTTCCACTCATTCCATATAATTATATAATTCGAAGTGAATTATAATTCCAACTTATAATAATGATATCCGATCATTTTATGTGCGATATATTAACTTGTAACATTTTAATATTTACGTATCACTTACTAAGATTATAGTCTTAGTTGAATAAGTTGTTACATGTAATGTCATAAGCACATCATGTTATTCCTTTTAACTTTGTAAGGTTCCCAACCTTATACTATAATTTATGTCTCTATAATATCCTACATGAATTATAAACTCATTTATATAATAACTCCCCTTTATTATATGTAGGACTTTATAATTCTACTTATGTTATTTATTCACAAATCTTTTACTAAGGATTTACCGTAAAGTTATGCAATTTATTTTATACATTATAGTGTTCCTTATAACATAAGGTTTCTAAACATATATTATACTTCTCAAATCTTTAATTTAATCTCATTATTTTATGTGATTGTTTTTAAGGTATAGTCAATTATTTAACCTTCTTACAACACATTCTCTCATACCTTAATATAATGTCACACTATTTCATTTCCAACATTATACTATAAATCCATAATATTCTTTGCTAAATTGCACCAGCACACTCTTTATTTTCGGTAATTATATTTCTTACCCATTAACTTTTCATTAATTCCAAAATCACCCTTAAATGTTATACTTGTTACCTTTGTAACCTTATTTAATTTATAACCCAAAGTTTCAACCAACTTTTGTTCATTTCCAAACAGCCCCCTTGCTGTTCGGTTTTCACCTCCTTAACCCATAACTTTTATTAATTACATTATAGCCCACTCTTATTTTATAACTTACAATTTAATACCTAGAACATTATATTATACATATTACTTTGTTTAATTCTAAAATCAGTCCAATAATTTTCCTAAATTCATAACAGACCCCTAAGGTCCTTTTAATCTCGGTTTTACCCCCAATTTATGGTTAATTACATATTAACCCCATAAGTTTCACAATTGTTACAATTTAACCTTAAAACTATATATTATATCCTTTACTTTATTAAATCACCAAAATCATCCCAAAATTCATACAAATTTCATACAGACCCCTACTGGTCATTTATATTACATTCCAACACTATCTTTTCGGAAATTACACCAAAACCCCAACTATTTTTATAAATCCCATTTGTAACCTAATACTTTGTTAAATCACCCAATTAATTCCTATCTTCATTTTATATTGGTAAAACCTCAATATTGGTCAAGGTTGACCATTAGATTACTCCCTTGACCATAATTCCCATAAGTTGCGAATTTACCCCACCTTTCATTATTAATTTACATTAGGTCCTATAACTTATAAAATTCATTTTTAATATTCTAATCCACCAAACAGCACCTAATTCGGCTCTTATACAGTTTTAACAACTCATATTTTACTTAATTACAATTTGACCCCATTAATGAATCTTTTATTCATTTTAAGTACTTATAAGGTTTATAATTCTTTAGAAATCATATCCTTAATTTTATAAAATATTGTTTAGCACCTATATTTATATTTATGTTCCTAGGTACTTATTTTTACCAAAATTATGGTTTATACCCAGATTTTTACATAATTTATTTTAACACTTCAAAACTTTATTTTTTTGTCACTTAAATGTCTTAAAACTTAACAAATCATTCCAAAAATTTAAACATAAGTTCATATACATATTTAGGTCATTAAGGAACCCTATTTACAGAATATTATCGGCCTTACATATTTTATACCCCATATTTTATAAAAATTGCATTTTAGCCACATAACTTAATAAACTTGCAATTTAAAGATTTAAACCTTATTCAAACCTATCCAAAACTTATAATATAATTCATAAACATATTTAGGTCATTATAACCTATTTTATACAGAAAGTATTCGGTCCTAAGCAATACTAACCCGTAGTTCACAAAAATTACATTTTTACCCCTTTTTACATATTCCTTTGTACAAATAAATCTCCTAACTCATCTTAATGTTATAACCTGATCCTAAACACAATATATACTCAAAATAAAGCATAATATACAGTAGGATCTCGGCCTTAATTATTACAACCCAAAAACTTACCAAAATGACATTAAATCTTAGTTTTAGGAGATTTACCTTTCAATATTTTTCCAAGGGGCTTGAAGTTTGAACTCCCTTGTATTTTCAGCCCTAAATAACCACAAGGGTTTCCCTTAATTTATTTGTACAGATCTAAGGTTTAATGGAGCTTAAGTCACAAAACTAGCTTAAAATTTACCTTCTCTAAGATGGATTTTTCCACTTGTTTCCTCCTTGGTTGAGCTTGGTTTTGGAAAGCTCAATGGCTTAGGGTTTCTTCCATGACAGTAGAAAAAAGTTTCAAGGATTAAAACCTCTTTTAAGACCCTTAAACAAAGGTAGAAAGCTTAAAGCACAAAAACATTACCTTAGGTAGATCTAGTAGTATTTTCGGTATAAATTGTAACACCCCTACCGGTAATCACTCAATTAACTCCTAACCCGTCTCCATTACCAATACACAAGCAGCGGAAATTCCAATACAACCGGGGGTGAAACAATGCCGTTAGTCACCCACGTGACTTACAAGGCCAATCCAAACTCAAATACAACAACAATTACAATATCGGTCTGATGGGTCTTATATACCGAGTACTACAAACCAAACTATACAATCCATTCCTTGATCAATTCTCGAAGCAAATACAACTTCAATTCCTTAATATACAAATACAATATCCATTCAATACTATACCGAGTATCTACAATTCCCAAGTCTATCCATGACCTTTCGGTCTTACAATCCATAAGACACAAATACAACTAGTAAACAACTACCCATGCAGAATCACAACCCCGTCCTACTCTCGAAAGGTGAACAGCTTCAATGTTCCTGTAAAATAAAAACGATGCCCCTAGGGGCTCAGCAAAATTGCTGCATATGACTTCCGCATACCCCGCGTACTAGCGAGGGTACGCCGACTATTTGGTCGAGAGCATGCGATTCATTTTATTTCAATCAACATGCATACAACATACATTATATATGTACATTCACACAATCAAGGTTCGACATTGAACACAACACTAACACACACATCAAGGGGTTAGTTCAATATATTCTTTACTTAGGCTTGAAGGTTTCTACCTCACTATGCCTTACTCAATTGCTCATTGTCTTACCCACTCTCTTGGGTACTCTTACTCACAATCTCAACAAGGTCTACAATACTCAACTCAATTCTTCACTCATACTCAAGTTCTCAAGTCTCTCAGGTCACTACTCAATTCTCAATACTCACTTACTCAAATCGATACTCCAATACTCAAGTTCCCAAATCAATACTCAATACTCAAAGGCATCTTTTAAGTCTTAGCCACGACCTCCGGGCAGGGTCATACACAAGACCCACCACCGGGCTTACAAATACAAAAGGAGCTATGCATTTAGCTCCTCAAGTTAATAAATGTTCAGTTCTCTACCGGACTACTCAAATTCCCAAAACTCCTCTCTCGGAGTCATTTCACAATCTCATGGATTATCCTAGAGGTATCTCTCTCGATAACATCTATTGGCTTAGGGAATTCTCAATGTCTAGTATTCTAAGGTTTAGGGTTGTACCCAACTTATCGAATACTCTCATGTTCGGGACATTGTTCATTTAGTCGGTTCCTCTGATTGGGGTTCGACTATCTTTCTAAGGGGTTTGGTGATCCCTTACCATACTTTATTTCTCTCGAGGTTCAAGTTTGAACACTCATCAATCCTTTAAATTGAGGTTACTTAATACTTCCACCATTATTAGTTTTGTGGATTAAGTCAATTCGGTTCTCTAACCGTTATCGGAGTTTACTAGTTCCCGTACAATTCTCTCACGTTCTAGTGAGTTCGTAGTTTGTGTTATCGTTTCTGGGTTCGATTTTTAATGGTTTTCCCCGTTTTTGTTAATTCACAACTTGACTCTTTCTTAGAGTCTCAAATCAAACAAGACTCAACTATGAGTCGAACTACAATACACAATCAACATTTAAAAAAATACATTCACAATTCCCCCATTTCATGAATTATACAAACTTCAGTTCAAATTACAATCCAAAAAACAACAATACAATACAAGCACTAATAAGTGCAACAATCCGATTCGTGCATTTATCTTGTTAGGTGATCACACAATCAAACAAGCACACAAATCGGGTAACCAAGTTAGGATACAGAGCATGAGAAAATCATACCTTTCACCGGGGTTAACTTTACCGGGTGTCCTCTCGTTCCTGTAACACCCCATCCAAAGCCAATCGTGGTTATCGCAAAACTGAACACTTAATCGAATTCGTCGCAGCGGAAATAACAAACACCTGGACCTTGCCACGGTCTGATCGTTAGAATATACCGGCCTTATCAATTACAACACTTATCCAAAATAAACAACCGACCCAAACATCTCCATCCAAAATACCAACAACCAACCGAGTACAGGTAACTAAGTCATAATCACAACCTTACATCAGTTTAAATATAAACAGACGGGTGCACAAGCGCAACCCGTACTCGAAATAAACATCCCATCCTAAGTCTAACCGCTCCTACTCTCGTGGTGCGTCCTCATGGGCCTCTTACCTGCAAGTGTAAAAACAGCCCCCAATGGGGGTCAGCACGAATGCTGGTACTCCCTCTCATGGCCCCCAAGCTAACGGGGCTACGACGACTAATTGTCGATAGCATGGAAATTGATTACATACACAAGCATGATATGAAGTGCAATAAACAACAATCCACAGATGAACATACTTAGTTCACAAACAATGAACGACACAAGCGTTCCCTTATCAAGTGGGTTAGTAACCCCCTCTTTAGTCCAGATTTCCTTAACCTCAGGTTCCTTATCTTACCTTAATCTTAACCTCAACTTATTCTCAGTATACAAACCGTTCCTGGAAGGGAATGGTTGTATCTTAATTTCAAACCTGGGATTTAGGTGATCCCACAGCACCATCTTAATGCCACCTACCCTGGACGGGAGTCCAGCGTAGCTGAGCCGGCAACCGGCCCTAGGCTACAAGTCCGAAGACAAGTCCTTAAGCGGAGGGCGGATCTGATTCAGATACCGTCCCCCTTTCCTTAGCATGCATGACCGGAGTCAGTCTCGGGTTTCCTCACTCAAGTTCCAGTTAGAAGAAATCTTAAACACCATGTGCTAGCTAAGCCTTAACGGGCATTAACCAACAACCACCAAAACTTAACTCTTATTCTTAACTCAGTAAGTACTAACTTGGTTAGTAACTGTCTCAAGTCTCGTGGGTTAGTGCAAAGAAAACACATACACAACGAGAACAATTATAACCGGTTGCATGCTTTATCTTGTCTTAGTCATAGCAATTAAACAGATAGCACACAAGCCGAGGGACACCTCGTTAGCAAGCAGGTCACAAGAAAGATTGTACCGTTCACCGTCGACTGATGTTTGTTTAACCTTCTTCGGGGTCCCAATTCACAAACCTAAAACATTGATTCATTTTTAGGCCATTAGTTATTTGCACCTCACTTAACTCACTTAGTCCCTAAAGATTCCCAATGAATATCCTCTTAAGTCCTTACCACTTACCCTTTTAAACTTAAATTTTTTTTTTAAACATTAAGGTTCTTACTTAACTTAACTTAATCCCTTAAGTTCTTAGGGTCCTAATCATTACCACCCTACCATAGGTATACCTTATTACCAATTATCATCCTTAGAATCCAAAATTTTTTTTTTTAAGTGTTAAGGGTCGTCCGACCCACTGTCGACCCACCCTCTGGGTCGGACCCTTCCAGTAACTTTCGAGTTTGAAAAACTCTACATGTCCGACCCACGTCCGACCCAACCAACTGGGTCGGACCATTCCAGAAATTTTCCGTCTTCTAAACCTCCTATGTCCGACCCATGTCCGACCCAACCAACTGGGTCGGACCATTCCAGAAACTTATCCGCCCTTTAAAACACACCCGTCCGACCCATGTCCGACCCAAGTCCTCTGGGTCGGACCATTCCAGAACCTTTCACTAGCGTTTAACAGAGGCCGTCCGACCCAAACTGGGGTCGGACCCCTGGGTCGGACGCCACCAGAACATGCCCAAACATTGTCAAATCTTCACTAAATTTTTCCCCAAGCCCTCTAATGTGTTCTAACATCATTTAGACCCTTAAACCCACCTTAGATCATTCTCCAAGCTCATTAAAACAACCTCCAAAGATCATCCCAATCCTTTACTCAATTCTTACAACAACTACTAACACTTAGCACTTATTCCTTTCCTACATTTCAACATCCCTTTCACCTAGCACTTCTACTAGCCAAAAGTTCCCTCCTTAATAACTTGACCACACCATATACACCACTTACATCCCTCTTACACTTTCCAAGGTTTTCCTTAAATTCTAAACTCTAGTTTCTACCTAAACCATCTAAAAGTTTTACACTCATTTACATCTAACTTACCCAAGTTTCCTAGCTTCTTTTATCAACATTTACCTAAGTCCTAAATACCCAAGTACACTCTTTTGATTCCTAAATCCTTCATAGTGATGTCTAAGCCATTATAAGTCATTAAAATACCTTAATCTCACCTTTTTTCATCAAGACAACCTCTAGAACTTCCTAGTACTTCCTTAGTCATTAAATTCCCTTAGAACATCTTAAACACTTAAGTTCTCCTTTAAATTTTTGCCATGGGTTCTCTAGTATAGAGTACACCCAAACACTTGGTTTTTCTCCATCAACCAACCAATATCACTCAAATTCTCATCACAACACCTTAACACACAATTTACACCAAAACTACACCACATCATCATATAGTGTATAAACTTAAATGCTTGGCACTTAGGCCCTTAAATGACAATAATCTTAACCACTGAATTTCCACATATATTTGCCTTTAACCTGCGAATACACACAACAAAGCTCCCATTGAAATAAATGCTTCTTGTAATTCACCTTGATATTCTTAAACTATCTCTTTTTCCTCATTTGCTCCTTAGTCACAAGTTCACAATCATGATCACTGTTTCTCCTAGGTCATATATAGCCTTCTTCTAATGTAAACTCCACACTAAACTCATCACATATCTAAATCCCATTCCCTTAAACAATAAAACACCTTAAGGTAAGTAATTTACCTTGTTCTTTTACAAGCTTTAAAAACTTTCTTCCTTAGGTTTTTCCTTGCTCAATCTCGGTCACCAATATATATCTCCTTGCCAATGTTCTAACCAATATCCAATGACTCCAATGAGTACTAGATAATACATTAACCCTAAGGAACAAACTCTAGGTTAAAATGTGCTTTAAGGTATTAAGGTGATTGTTTTACCTTGGTTTCTCAAGACAAGCTTGGATATGAAGCAAGAAGGACCTCCTCAATCCTTTGAAGAGTAGAAAACAAGCTAGAACAAGGCATTAAAATGAAGCCTCATGAGCATGTTTTCGGTCAAGAAGGAAAGTGATGGAAACCTAGATTTTCTTACACTTTCTTTACCTTAAGAGAATGGAGAAGCCAATGGAGTCTCCAAACTTGAATTTCCTCCTCTAATGGTGGTTTGGCTTGGCACCAAATCAAAGCTCTTGAAGTTTTGAAAAGATAGAAAGAGAGAGCTTGAGCTAACTAAGAAGAATATGTAATTTGTTTTGGTTTTGGAGCTAAAATGAGTAAGTAGTGTACAAGGGAAGGTGGAGCTAGCATGGGGTTGTTCTTCACGTCAATGGAGAAGGGAGAGAGCAGCTCAAAACCGTGGGAACAGAGAGAATGAAGAGATGAGGAGAGAGGTGATTAAAGGTAGGATATTTATCTTGTAAAGTGAATAGTAGTTTTGCTTTATAATTATTTGTTTACTTAATAACTAACAAAGGTGGTGACTCACCTTGTAAAAACCGGCCCCCATTAAGTAACAAGGGGTACTTAAGTCTTTATTGATCAAATATCTCACTTATATTTACTTATGTCATAAACTAGCTTAATTAAATTACTATTCACAAAACAAGGCACATTGTTGTGAAATTTTTGATTTCCCATTGATTTAAACTTCCTAATGTGATACTAATTAGTACACATGCTAATTAAAGAGTAATGATGGACATTTAGCCATTCAAAACCCATTTACAAGACAATTTTTCAAAAATGTGCTTTAAGACTCCTTAAAGCACATTTTGTGTTTTAACTTGTTTTCAAGCTTGGTTTTCTTTGGTAATTGATTTAAAATTGACCATTAGGATATTACTAAGGTCTTAGAACAATATTGGGTACTCTCCCAAGTCTCTCCAAGCTTAGAGCACGTTTTTGCTTAAACTGCTCTTTTGGTGTTTCCTTATGTTTTCTTTGATTAGAAATGTTTCTTAATGTTTCTAAGGCATTATTTAGCCTCCTTATAACTTAGTTTATCTTTTAAACACCATCTCTAAGTTTGGGGTATTTCAATCTACCCCCCTTAAAAGAACTTTGTCCCCAAAGTTCACATATATGTTTAACCATTCACGGTACTCAATTCCCTTAATCTTAACCCACATCTTATATTCACATTCACACATCCCAAGACTCAAAGGTCAATCTCAAATACAATACATACGTATTATACATAACTCAAACTCAACACCAAAGTGTAGCAACTTACACAAATTCACATCTTAAACAACCAAACAAACGACAACCAGTTTGTTTCCTAACTCAAAAGCGAGGAAGCTCTACCCCCCTTAAAAAGGGGTACGCCCCGTACCCTATACAGACGATCTAGTCAGTAAACAAAGGAGGGTACTTCGCCCTCATCTTATCCTCTAATTCCCACGTGGCCTCTTCGACATCCTGGTTAGACCAGAGAACCTTCACCAGTCGCACTGACTTGTGGCGAGTGTCCCTAGTCTTACTGTCCAAGATTCTCTGAGGAGTCTCCACGGATCTCATATTCGGTTCTAAAGTCAACCTCTCAGGTTCTAACACATGGGAGGGGTGGTGCATGTATGTATTCTTTAGCTGTGAAACATGAAAAACATCATGCACTTTACCCAGCTCAGCAGGTAAATTCAACCTGTAAGCAACCGGGCCCACCCGCTCCGTAATCTCATAAGGACCAACAAATTTCGGGCTTAATTTGCCCTTCTGCCCAAACCTAAATACACCCTTCATCGGTGAAACTCGCAGAAATACCTGGTCGCCCACTACGAACTCCAGGTCCCGTCGTCGAACATCAGCATACGACTTCTGCCTATCTTGAGCAGCTTTCATGTTCTCCCTGATTTGCTGAACTTCAGCCTTAACTTGCTCTAAGTACTCTGGTCCTATAATGACCGTCTCACTCGACTCATCCCAGCAGAGCGGTGTACGACATGGTCTGCCGTACAACGCTTGAAAAGGTGCCATCTTGATCGAAGCGTGATAGCTGTTGTTGTATGAAAACTCGATCAGATGTAGTCTGTCAATCCAACTACCCTGGAAGTCTAAGGCACATGCCCTCAGCATGTCCTCGAGTGTCTGAATAGTACGCTCGGTCTGACCATCTGTCTGAGGATGGAACGGTACTCAGCTTGAGTTCTGTACCCAACGCTTCTCTAGTAGCTCTCCAGTACCTCGAAAGGAATCTGGTATCTCTATCTGACACTATGGTCTTTGGTATCCCGTGATGTCTCATTATTTCTTTCTCAAACAACTCAGCTAATTTGGTCACCTTCCAAGTATCCTTCATCGGTATGAATCGGGCTACTTTGGTAAGGCGATCCACCACCACCCATATCATGTTGAGACCTCCCCTAGCAGGTGGGAGTCCAACTACAAAGTCCATGGAGATATCATGGAACTTCCACTCCGGAACTGGCATCGACTGTACCATTCCGCCCGGTCGTCGGTGCTCGAATTTTACCTTCTGGCATGTGAGACACCTCAAGACGAACTCGGTAACATCTGTCTTCATCCCCGACCACCAGAAGTATCTCTTCATGTCTTTATACATCTTAGAGGCTCCTGGATGGATAGAAACTGAAGAACAGTGCGATTCCCTGAGTATACGGTCTTTCAGATCCGTGTTGCCCCGTGGTATGCATAACCGGCCCTTAAGTCTGATCAGATCATCATCATGAAGTCTGAAGTCATATTTTTGACTCTCAAAGGTACCATCTGTCAGCTTCTGTCTGACCTCTCTCATGTACTCATCTATCCTCTGAGCCTCTCGCACCTCATCAACCAAGCTGGAGAAAGAGACTAGCGAATGGAGTGAGTGTGCTCGACGGCTCAGGGCGTCTGCTACAACATTGGCCTTTCCCTCTTTGTATTGGAGGTCAATGTCATAGTCTTTCAAGAACTCTAACCATCTCCTCTGTCTGAGATTCAACTCCTTCTGAGTAAATATGTATCTTAAGCTCTTATGATCGGTGTAGATCGTCACACTAACCCCGTATAAGTAGTGGCGCCATATCTTCAAAGCGAAGACTACGGCTCCCAGCTCTAAATCATGTGTGGGGTAGTTCTCCTCATGTTTCTTCAACTGGCGTGAGGCATATGCCACCACCTTGCCATGTTGCATGAGCACGCAACCCAGCCCTCTGCCGGATGCATCACAATAAACCTCAAAGCCCTCTGTACCGTCTGGAATGGTCAGAACCGGTGCAGTGGTCAGTGAGTCCTTCAAGCTCTGAAATGATTTCTCACAGTCAGTCGTCCACAAGAACGGTGCATCTTTCTTCATCAGACTGGTCATCGGCTTCGCGACCTTGCTGAAATCCCTAACAAACCTCCTGTAGTAGCCTGCCAGACCGAGAAAGCTCCGGATGTCGGTAACAGTCTTCGGCCTTGGCCAAGTACGTACGTCATCAATCTTTGCTGGATCCACTGAGATCCCAGCATCTGAGATGACATGACCTAGGAAAGAGACCTGGTCAAGCCAAAACTCACATTTGGAGAACTTAGCATATAGCTGGTTCTCCCTCAATATTTCCAATACTCTCCTCAGATGTTCCTCATGTTCAACCTTAGATTTTGAGTATATCAAATTCATCAATAAACACCACAACCGACTTGTCCAGCTGCTCCCGGAACAAGCGGTTCATCAGATCCATAAACTTCGCCGGTGCGTTCGACAATCCGAACGGCATCACTGTAAACTCATAGTGGCCGTATCGTGTCCGGAATGCCGTTCTCAATGTCTCCCTCCTTAATGGCTATCTGATGATACCCCCGATCTGAGATCAATCTTGGAGAACACAGATGCTCCCTTCAACTGATCGAACAGATCGTCAATAAGGTATGGGTAGTGGGTACTTATTCTTCACTGTCACTGCATTCAGCTCTCTGTAGTCGATGCAGAGGCGGAGACTACCATCCTTCTTCTTCACGAAGAGGACTGGCGCTCCCCATGGTGACACACTTGGTCTTATAAATCCCTTATCTAACAAATCTTTCAACTGTTCTTTTAATTCATTCATTTCTGCCGGAGCCATGCGGTATGGTGCCTTGGCTATAGGTCCGGTACCAGGTAGCAGCTCAATGGTGAACTCTACCTCCCGAGTGGGTGGCATGCCGGACAGTTCCCGTGGAAATAAGTCGGGGAACTCCGACACTACCGGTAAGTCGGGGTCGAACTCGGGGTCTCTCTCTATGTCCTGTACATAGCAGAGGTACACTTCTTCCTTTCTCCTCAATTCCTTATACATTGCCATGGCGGTGATGATCTTAGTCGAAGGCTCTCTGGGCCTCTGGCGGTATGATATTGTTACCCCAGACGGACTCCTGAGCAGCAATCTATGCTCGGCGCAGAGGATACGTCCCTTGTGCCGCTCCAACCAGTTCATCCCGAAGATAACATCAAATCCTAGCTCACTGAACTCAATAAAACTAACTGGAAAGTCTTCTCCCTTAATTCTGACAATGGCTCCTCGGTAGTAACGAGTGCAACGAACCTTCTCCTTAGACGGGAGCGTAACCGTGAAGTCGGGTAGCTCATCAGCGTCTAGCCCCAACCTGCTCGCGAAGGATGCCGAGACAAAGGTATGCGAGGCCCCTGAGTCGAAGAGAACTGATGCCTCAATCCCATTAATCGGAAAGGTGCCGGTGAGGATAGTACCGCTGGCGTCGGCCTGTGCCTCTGTAAGTATGCTTAGCGCACCTTCCGTACCGAGTCCATAACCTAATTGTGTTCACAAGCTTCATGAGTATTGATGGTATAACAAGAGTCGTAACAATTTATATGAACAACACTGTTATTTTATTCATAACCATCCTGTTTACAACATGTGCTTCAATCTTACATCTCGTTCCTCATCTCATTCTAACATTACATGGCTAATATTGTCTAAAGGTTAGGTTTAATCTCCCAGGTCTCATATGCGTCGCATTAATTATTGCTGACGGTGCTGTATTCAGCTTGATTCTCTTAATCCCATGGTATAACATCCTTGATTCTCCTCCCATAACTAATACATCTCCAGACTTAAGTACCAACTTATTCGCACGGTCCGCACGCTTCTGCTCGCCGTATAAAAACTCTGCGTCATCCCCAATGGACCAAGACACTACGGGTATCCCTCTTTCGAGAGACTCCGTTGTCTCGTCCTTATCCTGGTGTAGTCCAAGTCGCCCATCCTTCTCGTAGAAGTTCACAATGCAAATGTCTGCTCGAATGTCTGGAATCGGTTCAGCTTCCAATTGCTGAGGGATTTCCACGACTTGTGTAATAACTGGATGGAACTCTTCGGGTATTCCCGGTGGTGAGACTCCATCTTGCATCCTCGTGGTTTGGTAGTTCTTGGCATACGGATTCCAATCCTTGCCTAAGCTCATCATCTTTAATTTCATCCTTGCTCCCCCTGGGTATTGGTGTATAAAAACCTCCCGGTCCCATTCCTAGTTGATTGCATCTTCTGATGATGGCTATTTGCGCTTCGGGTGTCAGGTATCCCCTTAATAAAATCATACCTGGGCGGATAACCTGACATTGTTCGGTTGGAAAGTCTGTGGTCTCGATGTCGGTGTGCTCCGGGTTAGGTGTAAATGATATTGGATAGCAGATGTTGAAGCTTCCTAAAGTGGTAGTAGGTTATATCTTACTTAAGTTCTAATCTCATCTCATTCTTACTTGACTCAATTATTCACCAAACATGCATGATAATGCGGTAAGCAGGCAATTTTATTACTAAGTGGTTATAGCGGTACCTAGCCTCGATGAGGGTTCAGGCTCATCGTCCCGGTCCACCAAGTGTAGCGTGGGTCCCGACTTCAGGGTCACCCGTGGGTTCTTGTCTGCCACCTGCTGCGCCTTCCTCTGACCGTCAGATCCAGCTCCCTGATCGGTCTTGCCCTTGCCCCTGGTGTCGGGCCTATAGGCTCTGCTAGCAGGGTTCCGGTAACACTCATATGCTCGGTGTCCGTACACCCCACAAAAGTTGCACTCCACCTTGTTCCCCTTGCAATCGAGCCCGGGGTGGTCCTTGTGACACCACCTACAGATGTAGCGTCGCTGGTAGCCACCACCGGCTCCCTTCTCAGTCTCAGATCCTGATCATTCACAATGTCAATTCTCATATCTCAAACGGTTACTAATTGTTTCTTAACTCACTTAATACCAATTCCTTACCCTTTGGCGCCCTAGAGCGCAGGGGTGTAGCT
>JAIOTZ010001573.1:0-31553 GCA_023374045.1 Limonium bicolor | reverse complement strand
CAAGTCATGAGCAGCTGTCCTATAGGATCATCAATAGGATCATCATCCACTGAGGAAAAAAAACACAAACATTAGATCAATATTCATGGAACGATGTACAATTGCAAAAATAAACATAAATAATTAATTCGGATAACATTGTAACAACAATAATACGAATTATATAATGTAATTTCAACCAATGGTGTTACCTAGACATAGTAACATATATCATGACCTGTTTACCCAAACCCCCTCATTATGGCCTGATCGAGCGTAGATGGTCTGAACATCATCATTTTATAAATCATCAATTGAATCATGCAACCCTGTATGCAACGATACTGTTTCATCTATCATCTCATTATCATCATCGTCGTTGTTTTCATCCTCAAACAAAACCGGTCTTCTCCCTGGAAGAACAACATACCATCTACTATCTTTTGGGTCTTCAACATAAAACACCTGGTCACATTCTTTACCCAACACAAACTGATCTTCCTTATAAGTTGTAACACGTGAAAGATCAACCAAAATAAGTCCTTTATCATTTTGGAGTCCATGTCGGTTGTCCACCCAATTGCAGTGGAACACTAGAAGCGAATCAATGTGATAGTTTAGTTCCCATATGTCCTCTATGACACCATAATACCAACTACTACTGCTCATTGGTCGAACCTGGTTACCTAGACCATATTCAGTCACTGATGCTTCAATTTTTACCCCACTGTTCTGATGTATTGATTTAGCATCTTGGCGTGCAGTGTAGTATGTGCATCCATTAATGTCATACCCTTCAAACGATATAACATCTGTTCCAGGACTAACAGCTAGACATCTGATTCTTCACTGACATCCTCGGGGTTCAATGAAGCTTGCTCAAACACATACCTTAAACCATTGGACGAATACTCGATTTTGTTCTTTTTTAAGCCAGATACGGTTTTTGGTAGGGTTTTATCGACTCAACTCAGCAATGTGAATATCGAAGTAGGGTTCAACAACCTCAAGGTGTTGTAGTACAAACAAATGTGCCTGATTAATAAGATCACGAGAGATACGCACAACCTTTTTGCCAATAACTCCTTTACCCTTAAATCTACCATGGTGACGTGGTTTGGGAATACCAATTGACTCTACATTATTCAAATAACTTGTCACGAATTCTATGACTTCCTCAGTCACTGTTGCTTCGATGATACTGCCTTCTGGTCTATATCTGTTTTTCATTCTACCCTTCAGAATCCCCATATATCGTTTGAAAGGATACATGTAACGTAAGTAGACCGGACCACACAATTTGATCTCTCGGACAATATGCACTACTAAATGCACCATTATGTCGAAGAAAGATGGTGGGAAATACATCTCAAGCTGGCATATTGTCACAACAATTTTATGTTGCAGATCATCGAGGGTGTTTGAGTCAATTGCCTTGCAGCAGACAGCGTTGAAGAAGAAACATAATCGAGTTAGAGCATTTCTGACATTTTCTGGTAGTATCCCTCGTATTGCAAGTGGAAGAAGATGCAACATTAACACATGATAATCATGAGATTTCATGCCTAACAGTTTTAAATCCTTCATAGAAACTAGGTACTTCCAGTTTGAAGAGTACCCAGATGGTACCTTCAATGTGTGCAAACACTTGCAAAAACTTAATTTTTCACTCTTAGAAAGGGTATAACACGCAAGAGGTAGATATGTTCGCTTCTCATCCTCTATTGGGTGTAGTTCTTTCCGTATGCGCCACTCTTGCATATCTTTCCTCACCTTCAATCCGTCTTTCGTCTTGCCGGGTATGTTGAGCAAAGTACCACTCACTGCCTCACCGACGTTCTTCACAATGTGCATGATTTCCAAACAATGTCGAACAGGCAGATGCCGCCAATACGGTAGATCCCAAAAAATGGAACGTTTTTTCCAAATGTTCTTCAGCGGCTTGGATGTGTTTCAAAAGACATTTTCAATGTCTTTTACCTTTGCATACACTTCCTCTGAAGTCAAAGGCAGACGAGCCACACGAGTCTCGGGCTCATTGTTGAATAGCTTTCGCTTTCTCGAATGGTAAGGATGGTCTACTGGAAGAAACCATCGATGACACATGTAAACATTTTTGCCGCAGTTCTTCAGACGATCTGAACATGTGTCATCCTCACATACCGGACATGCTTTGAATCCTTTCACCGAGTATCCTGACAAGTTCCAATAGGCAGGAAAGTCGTTAATAGTACAAAACAACATCGCCTTCAGCGTGAAATTTTCTTTTGCATGATCATCATATACCACTGTCCCTTCATTCCACAACAAGTTCAGATCGTCGATCAGTGGTGCAAGATATACGTCAATGTTATGACCAGGTAGCTTTGGACCAGAAATTAGGAGTGATAACATAATGTATTTTTGTTTCATGCACAGCCATGACGGTAAATTATAGATCACTAGTAGCACCGGCCAAGTGCTATGCTGACTGCTCAACGTGCCATACCGGTTCATCCCATCGGTACACAATCCAAGTCTCAGATTCCTATCCTCATCCCCAAAATGATGTTTGAATTTTCTGTTAATATTTCTCCACTGAGGTCCGTCTGCAGGATGTCTTAATTTTTCATCAATTTTTCTACCATCCGCGTGCCATCGTAAGTTCTTCGCATCTTTCGGGTTGGCAAACAACCGTTTGAATCTAGGAATTATAGGCAAGTACCACAATAATTTCACTAGACGATTTTTTTCTGAAAGGAGGAATCCTCATCCTTGTCCTTGTGCCCGGACAACAAACATTTAGGACACTTGTCTAGATGTTCGTATTCACCCCTATACAGCACACAGATATTTGGGGAAGCATGAATCTTTTTATATTCAACTCCCATTGGACACATCATTTCTTTGCCTCGTAGGTGGATGTAGGAAGACCATTCTCATCAGGAAGCATATCATGTATCATCTCTAGAAATGACGTGAAACACTTGTCACCAACTCCATATTTCCCCTTTAAGTTGAACAAATTAAGTACAACACTCAATTTTGTGTATTTAACGCACGAAGGGTACAAAGGTGTCTTCGATGCGTCAAACAATCTTTGATACTCTTCCGGCTTATCGACAAAAGTATCCACAACATTTTCTAACATTTCATCCATTTGCTCATCATGGTGGGTGGTCTCACTGTCATCGAATCCTGTATCACTTAACGGTACCGACTCATTGATAGTATTGAAGGTGTGGGCGGTACTTGCGTAACGTGGATCATGAGGACTTGATGATGTTGAAGCACTAGCTACAACAGTTTCTTCATGAAAATTCCATCTTCTGTAATGTGTCATGAATCCACGGGACTTAAGATTAAATATAATTTCCTCATGTCTACATATTTCCTTACGACCCCACAGTCAACACAAGGACATGAAATTTTGTCCGCCTTTGTTCTGTCCTTGTGTTGCACTGCCGGTTTGAGAAACTCTTTCAGCTTCTCATCAAAGTAGTGATCCCCTCGATCACCGTACATCTAGTCACGCTCTATTTTATATGTGAAAACAAAACAAGTCTAAGATTGATTTGTCTTTCAGTTTCGTCTGCATTTGTATATGGAGCATGTTTCTACTTGATGTACGGTTGCAACCAAACTCAGCACTACTCTATGGTTCCAACCAAACTAACGTAGCCTAACTACTCTAACGTTCCAACATAACTAATCTAGCCTTATTCTAACAATTCTAACGCAATTAATTTAACTTCAACAAATCATTGCATTATTAAAACAAAAATAATGTTTAATTACTTACTTGTTTTAAGGTTATACAGAGGGGGAAGCTAGGAGGCTGCTTTGGTGATGGGCTAGGAAAGTATTGGTACAAATCCAATAGAAGATTCAGAAGACCTGACAAAGAAAAAATTCAGCATGACCTTTGCGTAATCGTGTTAATCCCATGCTTATCATTAAGCATTCACCAATATCTTATTTACCACAACAAATAAATTCAATAATTGACAGCAACCATCCTTATTCACAATCACTCAATATTAACCACAACCACTTTTTCGCAATAATTAATTAAACAAACAAAGAGAAAAGATAGATGAAGATGTTACTTTTTCACTCTTACTTCACAGCAGAAGAAATGAGGAAGAAGAAGTAGAGACCACCCCAATTACTGCAGACAGCGGGGAAGCAAGGAAATAATATTAGGGGGGGCAAGAAATCCATTATTATAAGCATTATCATATTAAGAAAATAAAAAAGAGAAAAAAGATAGATGAAGATGTTACCTTTCCGCTCATGCTGCACAATAGAAGAAAAGAGGAAGAAAGAGACGTAGAGACCACCCCAATTACTGCAGACAGCGGTGAAGCAAGGTAATAATATTAGGGGGGCAAGAAATCCATTATTATAAGCATTATCATATTAAGCACGTATATACTGCAATGTAATGGGAGAACATAGATGTTATAAAGTTATAGATCTTACAACTTAATTAATGTGAAACTTGAAGTTAATTTTTTTAATAGTTTGAGAATTAAGAACAAAATGATTTGTAGTTATTCTTTTTTTTCATAGTAGTTTTATTTACCATTTCAATTTATATGAATTTAAGTTATAAATTTTTTATATATGAATTGTTTTAATACCGTACAAGCTGCTCGCAGTTTAAAGGCGTTTAATTAACATCTGTTTCAGCTTTATTTATTTATTTGTACTGTTAGTGTGCTGCTTGTTATGCAGTATATCTCCTCTGTTTTATTTGAGTTAAAATCTTACTTCCCACGCTCTTCTTTCTCTTATAAAGGTTGTAACTTTTTTCAAGGCTCTTTGCGAAAAGTAATACAGTATACCAGTATTAATTAGCAGATCTTGCATTTTCATTTTTACTTCTTAACTCATCATATCTCATCCAGCACACACAAATCCCTTTGATCTAGGATAGCACTTGGGTTGGGGGATTCAAAAGTCTACATAAATTTTTTGTTGTTGTTTCTTACTAGAATTCTAGCACAAAACAGTGTGATATGAATTTAATTTGACCCGATTCAAATCTTTGTTTTGAATATACACTTGATAATAGTTGATCTATGTCAAAGCTAGCTTATTGAGACCAATGTTTTCTAGTCATTTATATGGCTTTCGCCTATCAAGAATTGATCGATCGATGTCTGGGTTGTATCAATGTTGTGAAAAACGAAATGATACGGGCGAATAAACGGTGATACGGGCGTTTCACTCTTTGAGCGCACTGAAACGACCGTCCCTAATCCGTATGAATAATCAACCCGTTTTTGCAAGCGTATCACCGTATATACGTTTGTACAATCATACAGAACGTTTTTCTTTCATAACCCTAATGATCCGATCTTTCAATCTGGTTCTGGTGACCTGAAACACCTCTATTTCTTCTCTATTTCTCCATCTACTTCTTCACTACTCGCCGTTAAAAAATGTTGTCTTTGTTTTTTCAATTCACTAGGTGGTAAACCAATAGGGAGGTTCCAATTCTAGATCGAAGCTTCTTCAATTGTGATTGTGAAGCGTGTAAACTAACAAGAAGGTTCCATTCACTCCTCTATTTTTTGCTCCGCATCTGCTACTTGCTGCAATGCACCCACCATTTCTATCATTGTTGTTCCTAGTTTCACTGTTGTGAATCAATGTTGTGTTTTCATTGCTGCAGTTCTATTGTGTAGAAATTGTGTTGTTGATGCCTAAAAGGAGAAGGAAGACAGCGAAGGCCGTGCTGTGGCTTGAAGAAGAAGACGATAAATGAACTTTACAGCTGGCTACAACTTATTTTAATATTTTACTTTCATTTCAACACCGAATTAATCATATCAAATTTGTCTAAAACAACATATTAAGCTAGTTTTTTTCAGAATTTTTTAATTAATAGTCTATTTTTTTGCTAGAATAATGTAAATTATAATAGTCAACAACATATATACATATGAATTCTCAAAGTTTTTCATGTCAACAAAAGACTTATATATGGTTTATGATATTGGTATCATGTAGTCATTATGTAATGAATTCAACATATAACGTTTAGATCTAATTAGTTTAGTAAAAAATTCATATACAATAAATCTATTAAAACTTGTTTTGAATTACAAACTTGTTTATTGGATCTATATAATGAAAAGTTAAAATTTATAGTGTGGAAAAAAATTATAAATTATAAAATGCTATATAATACTTGAACTAAGTTATTTTATATAGTAGATGTTTATATGCCTTATTTGTATATTGATTTGCAATTTTTATTTTTTAATATCTTTCATAGTTTCATAGTCATGTTTATAATTCTAGTTCTATATTTATATAATTAAATTTATCATCCGTATCATTAACCCCGTTTTATCCATATCCGTACTTCCGTATCGCGTACTTCAGATGACCCGTACTAAACTCCCGTACCGTTTTTCACAACTTTGGGTTGTATACAGAGGGCAAAAACAACAAAAATATCAACTCAGGCATTTTATCGAACACCTTATATGCACAACTATTTATACTTGTCCAATAATGTATCTATATTCAAATTATACACACACAACTAAACTAACAATCAATAACTATATTACAACTAGTTATTCAATCAACAAGACAATAATTAACATATTTCAAAGTTAGAATTCAGAATACTAACCTAGGGTTATCGCAACATATATTCACGAAGATGCCTACGACCTGGTTACTGGAGTGAGCTGCGACGGTGACGGCGGCGGTGAAAGGTGGTGGCGCGTGCGGAAGGAGAAACCGGTGGTGGTGTTGGCGCAGTCGCAGGCGTCGAGCTGCTGTTGAAATCGCAGTCGCCTTCTTCGTTCCAGCAAGACAGAAGAGAATGATGAGGGAGAATGATGGAGTTGCTGTTTTGGGAAAAAAAATAGTCTATCGCAGCGGTTCCTACTAAGAACCGCTGAGATAGGTCTTATCTCAGCGGTTCTTAGTAGGAACCGCTGCGATAGAGTTTTTTTTTTAATGATCCTAGCGCAGCGGTTGTAAGTAACAACCACTGAGATAGGTTTGCGGAAATTTTAAAAACGGCCTATCTCAGCGGTTGATTTTACAACCGCTGCAATAGGTGCGCTGTGATAGACCATTTTTGTACTAGTGTCTCTTGAATTCTAGGGTTTAAATAGAAATACCCGGGAATTGCAAGTTAGGAATGATATAGTATATAGTTTGATTAATGTGACTGAGGTTAGTATTAGGGTGGCCCAGAGAATTAAACGACATCTATTCCTAAATTAATCCTTCTCCTTAAAAGTGTTTACAATTATTTGTAACGTTTTGGCCTTATTTGACTTTAGATATATATTACGGATATTATACTATTTGGAAATTACGTTATCCTAATCTCGTTTTATTTATTTAAGCTTTAAAATACTATTCTAGAATCTTCTTCCCAGTTTATTAACTTTAGATATGTGGAGTTTGAATTCAATTTGGCTTTCTCCTTGTAGTTATTTAATCCCAAGAGTTCAAATCCCGATTGAATACTTAATATAATATTTATTAACTATCCTTATTCTTCTCTCAGCAAATATATTACTAGCATTTTGATTCATTCTTTTAACGTGATTGTTTTTCTTTTCTATTGAACCTTGAAACCGTTACCAATATATAATTATTTACTTTTAAATTACTTCCTTCCAAGTAGATGTTTATTAATTGACTTCCTAAATATTTTATTTCTTTCCCTCATCTTGTTACAACGGTTAACCACGTTCTTATTTTCAAGTTGTTGATTCATTAGTTTAATTATAAGTCCTACACCTTTTAAATATTGGCAATACTGAATTATCTTTTGATATTTAATCTCTTCTCTCCTTAAACCTAGACTATCAATTACTAAATTAATAAATCCTTTATTGTTTTACAATTATTCTTCTATTTAAAACATCGGTTTCCTCCTTCTTCATCCTCAATACGCCGCTTCTGCGCTTGCTCACTATACTAAATTTCACGCTCTCTCTTTTCAACTCTTGGTGATTTCACGCTAGTTCCTTCGAGGTCTAATCAATTCTCTGGTGCCAGTTAGTGAATTGTGGGCTAATGTATTCTAACTAGGTTGTGTAAATATTTTTACGCGTTGTTCAGCGATTCCTGATTGTTAGTTTTGGTTACCTAGACGCCGATTACATCAACGAGCGCTTTTGATAATCCAGAGCAGTTGGGCTCTTGAGGGTTTTGGGTGATCCAGGTAAATTCTATGCTCAATGTTGTTTGACTGCTGTTTTGTAAAACAATTAGAAAGAGGTTTCGTTGTGTTCTTATAAACTCTCCGTTGTGGTTTGGGAATTTGGAATTGTTTCCCACGTTTTGGAATTGAGGAATTGGATTGTGCTGTGAATTTTGTTTCTGGATTTTGGGAGTCTTTCACAGGTTGTGTTCTATTGTTTGGGAGCCCATAGGTGCTCCCCATGGTTATTATTATTTGCGCTGCACACATTGTTGTAGTTAAGCCCTCTGATCTACTCTATGTTACTGTTGTCTCATAGGGGATGTGCACACTTAAGGACATAGGGTGAGGTGGTTGTCTGATGGTCCCATAGGTGACTGTCCTTTTGTTTGGGGTCCTATAGGTGACCCCGTATTTGGTATTGTGGTGATCTCCTGCTGAAAGCTCCCTACTGTGATTTTAAATGTTGTTTTGGATTCTGGAAGTTCGTCTAATGTTCATCAAATTATTCCTCTCTGATTGACAAATGGAAAATGAGGTTCTAAAGCGTATTTTACTGATTGAGATAGTCTTTACTCAGTTTTTCTGATTTGTGCGATCCTTTCTATGTTTTTGTCTATGTTTTATGATCGCAGGTATGGATGACTAAGTTTGGGGATCGGGACGGCGAAATCACATAGTTTAGGAGCTATGAATTATTGAGACTATGTCTGAATTACAATGTTCTAGAGTTGTTATGTTTTCTAACATTTTGCAACTGGGTAATTTATCTTGGCTTCCGCATAAAGTTGAATTTGAGTTAATGCCCTGGATGTTTTGAATCCGCTACTATTTTTAGATTACATTCACCATGGTGTGCTGATAAGTATTTTTGACAGTTTACGAATTGACCTTATGGAGTTTGAGCTTGTACTGAGGTACTTTTTAACAGCTTTACCAATCTAAACGTTTTCCATATTGTTGTTATGGGTCACTTATGTATTCTGGTGGTTTTTGGTTTCTGTTTACGCTTTAAAAATTGCACATAAGGACTTGTCCGAATGTTCGTCCGGACATCAATGTTCGGACAGGCCCCGAAAGATTCCAAAGGTTTTCATCGTTTGGCAGTGTCCGAACATCTGTCCGAACTTCAATGTTCAGACAACATGCGAGGACGGGTCCAGCTTGCAAGTCTCGACCTATGTCCGAACTTGCAAGTTTGGACCAAAGTTTGGACCACGTAAGGTTTTTCCGAAGTTTTGAAACTCAACTTGTGTCCGAACTTCAAAGTCCGGACACAAGTTCGGACGGATGGTTTTCTGCAGTCTGTTTTTCTTCGGCTTGAGTCCGAACTTGCCATGTCCAAACACAAGTTCGGACCAACCCTAGTTTGCCCTTTTTAGGCTCGTTTGAAGTCCATTTTTAATTCCGTTTGCGCCATTAGATTTGTATTTCCTTGAGCTATCATTTGAGGTAAAATCTAGGGTGTTACATAAATTCTAGGGTTAGTTACTCATTTAGTAATGTTGTGTATACCCTTGAACATGGGTTGTAGTTTGGTTGAATTGGTAAAACAAGAACAAAGAAAGGAAGAGCAAGAAGAAAGGAGATGGAAAGGAGGAAAGGAAAACTAGAAATCACAAGGTACATGAGCTTACCTAGAGCTGATTTTGTATGGTTTTATGAAACATATTTTTAATGCTTGAAGAATGAGTTTAGTGTCTTATGGTATGAGAAATTATATTGCTTTAGTATTGAGTAAGCCGCTACAATGGTAACTAAGTGATGAAGGTATTTAGGTATTGATTATGGAATGTTTAAGGGCCTTAGAGCCAAGTATGTAAGTTAAATGCACAATGGGATTATTGTTGAGAATGTGCAGGAATTATGTGCTATTAGTATCCCTTGTGGATATGGCTAGTTTAGTAGGCTTAATGAGATGAAAATAATGCTTTGGGAATGTGTAGAATTGTAGGGAAACTCATGTCAAAATTTACTTGGGAACTAGGTGACATAAGTGTGAAATGGTGAAGGAAGAACCTAGGTTGAACTAGGTGTGTTTTGGAGTTTGATGGAGTAGGTAATCATCTTGGAAATTAGATTTGGAAGGAAGGTTGTATTGGGTAAGACTTGGGATGAATATAATGGAAATAATGCAAGGAGAGAACCATTGGGTTAGTGAAGAGAAGAATAGCAAAATCTGTAGCAAAGAGGTTTAGGAGCATTAACAGTGGGAAAATGATGTAAGAAAACCAAGAAATGGGTGATGAGTTTAAGGAATGAATTAAGGGAGTTTAGAGTGTTGATTTAGTGCTAAAACATGCTAGAGTTCATGTGGGAATACTGGCAAAGAAACAGGCAAAGGATTGAAGTGAGAACAGAGCTTAAAAACTGTAAATTTGCAACAGACTGAATTGGTACTGGTTTGCAAACAAGTACGTAAACAAGTACACAAACAAGTACGCAACAGACACTCTCGCTGAAGGATGGTCCGGGTTTGCAAACAAGTACACAAACCCGGACCACCTAAAAAACTTGACAGAAACGTCTCTGAAGAGATGGTCCGGGTTTGTAAACTGGTACACAAACCCGGACCACCATAAAAACTTGGCGGAAAGTCATTCCAAGGTTTGGTATAGGTTTGTAACCCTGGACACAAACCCGAACCAGGCTAAAAAGTGTCCAGAAAGTATTTTTAAGCAAGTTAAAGGTGGGGAATTGAATGGTGATGATATTATAAGATTGAGACTTAATTAATGACATATAAAGGTCATTAGGAGTGTAAACAAGCTTGAGAGGTACAACAGCTTATGTGAATGAATTTGAAATGTAAGGAATTAGTAACTGTAAATCGGGAAACACTAAAGATGAAATGGGTTAGGTTAATTATAGGTAATTAACCGCCCGATTCTATGTATGTTATAAGATTTGAATGAAGTGAACACCGAAGGAGAGTCGGTGAGTCCAAGGACAATGGTGAACGGTATGATTTTCTCATGCTCTGTATGCTACCTTGGCTACTCTGATTTGTGTGTTCGTGTGCTATGTGATCACCTAAATAAGATAAAACGCACGAATCAGATTTATTATACTTTCTTGTACTTGTAGCGTACTGTTTATTGTTGTTGGTATTTGAACTCATAGTTTGTATAATTCATGAAATGTATGAATGATGATGAGGTGCTTGATTGTGGTTGTGCCTTTGTGCTAACCCTTGACTTAGTGATTGTGAAACGTTTCTCACTAACTATGTAACCCCTCTAACTTTGAGTAAATTGGTAAATTGGAAGTATGTAAGAAGCCCGATATAGTTTTGGCCACACGTGAGGATGAGGAGACACAAGAGGTTGGATCCGATTCCTGGCCTTTATCTTTTCCATGGTCCAAACCCCTTAAATGGGTAGCAACCTGGATTAGTGAGCCACCCTAAAGCCCGGTGGTGGGACGGTGTAGTCCCTACCCGGAGGTCACACCGACTTAACTTGAGTATAATGTAGGAAGTAAGTAAGTAAGTATTTGTATGAGTAAGACCAAGGCTGGAGTAAGTCGTATGGTCCCGAGTAAAAGAGTAAAGAACATCCGATTAACCCGGATGGGTAACTGGCTAACAAAGAATGATGTACAGACTTGTGAATTGTATCCTATTGTATGTACGATACCCTTGTATGTATGTATCTCGTATGTATGTACCTTGTATGTTGTAATGTTGTATGTAATAGCATGTATGCATGTAAAATGAACTTCATGTATTCGACCAAGTAGTTGGCGTACCCTCGTTAGCACTGATGGAGAAATATGTGACTACTTCTACCACTTAGGCAGTGTACCTAATCGTTTTGCGGGATAGTGGATTCATGGGGTTGTCGTACTCTTGGGGACCTCGCTGTGGATAACTGACAATGAATTAAATTTACTGAGACTTCTAGTAAATAGATTTTATCAATTTTTTAGAGAGAAGAAATAATTACAAACTTAACTTAAACAAATAATAATAAAAACAATTAAAATAGAACAAGATAATAAAAATAGGAATTATAAGTCTTTTCGTTTTTGAGAAAGCATCCCGGGTTGTTCTGCTCACCTATTTTATTAATTATATTAATATTAACTTTACCACTTAAGTAATAAACTCAGAAACTATAAATAATTCGTTGACGACTAAATCTAACGAACCCTAACCAGTTGCTAGAACTAGCAGCAGACTAATGCTCTAATCCGGACACAACTGATCGCATAAAGAACAGCTTCTATTTGAGACTAATTAACCTATAGGCCGGATCAGGCTTCTAGCTGTTAATCAGGTTTAATTCCTATGTCTTGTTTACTATCTCAGCTCTCGCGTGTTGATTAGAAAACTACAAATATTGCTTTAATAATTGATCAGAGAATTAAAGCAGATCAAGAACTGGAATTAAACTACTACTTTAGATAAAATCATAGTGGAAAGCTTAACATAACGTAATTATATAAAATAGGCTCGCATCCCAAACCTGGGAGGGCTTAAGTTTATTAATTAAACATAACTATGTATAAACAACGTTTAAACAAATAAGAGAAAGGGTAGAACAAACTCCAGCTAGCAAGTCGACTCTGAATCCCAGCTCCGCCTCTGCATCAACGTCATCCGTAATAATAATACTAACTAAATGGTAGAGATGTGGCGTGGTGGAAAAATAAATAAAATTGGAGAAGATGGAGAGAATAGAATTGATGTGGTCGTGTGGAGAACGAGCGCGAATGAGCTGTTCGTGAATGAGCTGGTGGGCTTTGGATTAAAGAAGGGATGATTTAATAACAAGGGAGCGTAGTTTATTTATAGGAAAAGTGAAGAAGAAGCAGACAACGGAGCAGGCGGTGTGATAAATGGCGGTGGAGTTGGTGAGCAGATCGTGGGCAGCAGCAATTGATTGCAGACAGAGCCATCGTCACGCGTCAGTGAATTAAGGTGGGCGCCGTCTGCAATTAATGAAGAGCAGTTGGAACGCGGCGCCGTGAAGAAGGAAGAAGAAAACCCTGTTCGTAATTCTGTTTTGTCCGCGAGGCGGTCATCTGTGTGCTGTCCGCCCGATAAGAGGCGGACGCCTCTGTCCTGTCCGCGACCAAACCAGGGACGCCTGTTCCTTGTCCGCGACCAAACCAGGCGGACGCCTTTCCTTGTCCGCGATAACAGGCGGTCCTCTGTGAGTCCGCGAGGCGGTTGTCTCTACCTTGTCCGCTACTTATGAGGCGGACTCCACACTGTCCGCGAGGCGGACTATATATATATATAGCGTACATTATAATTATTACTGCAATCTTCAACCGGCTCTAGATCCTTCGTTATAAGTCCGTTTTACTTGCCGTTTGTTGCGTTGGAAAGCTCATGAGATTATCTATCCATTTATATAGCTTTTTCCTATATTTAACACATAAAATATATCAATTCATATCAAAATATAAATCTAGGAAAATCATATGATAAGTGTAAAATATGACATGCATTGTTATAAAAATAGGAAGAATTAAAGTCCTAAGAATAGATATATTTTACACTTATCAAACTTCCTCACACTTAGCTTTTGCTTGTCCTCAAGCAAATAGAGAATAAATATATCTCTAAGGCCGTAGTATCAAACCTCAGGGTTAAACAGATGCAAAACAGAGCAAGCAAAATGACGATCAAAAGAATAGTTCTGCTCCTGGTTGTAGGTTTTCGCAAACAGTGAAAAAGAATAATTTTTTAAAGCATGGATAAGTTAGACTACAAAATCTGAATGTAAATTATCTTGGGATCTTCCACCATTCTTTTCCTCTAACCTTTGGATGACAAGGGGTGTGAAGTAACACCTTATTCCGTGATACCTTTCAACACCACATACTCATGATCAAAATATGAAAATTAAACTGCAATTAACTTTTTCGTATGCAAAAACATTCTTCTTCAAGAAATATACAACACAATTGAATAATTGCGAATTGCAGAGTTTTTCCGTAACCCAGACTTTTCTTCTATCCTTGTAACGGTGTTGGGCCAACTATCCCAGATCGCGAGACCTTAGGTAGATAGGTGTTAAGGCACCCCTAGGACTTAATAACCGGATAGACGAGGCCTGCATTTGTTAGGAAAATTTTTGATCAGCGGAGTACCTTGCCTTATCCTTTCATTCCAAACTTTCATATCATTTCCAAAATCCCAAGATAAACTAATTCAGTTTCCCTAATCAACTTAATCCACCAAATTTCAGTGAAAACAGATTAATTTTAATAAAACTAAACAATCAAACAGCCTAGAGCAGAAAGATTCTTGAGGTGGCCACCTGGCTTTACTTCAAAATTTATGCAAAAATTTTCACCCAAGAATTCAACATTTATAAGCACTCAGAGCAATGATTCCCTCAATGCAAGAAGACAATTAAAAACATGTGTGGCATTAAGTGCAACTGGCATATTTTCAGGGAAAGGTCTAAACTTCCTCACACTTAAGAGGAGCAATGTCCTCATTGTTCATAAAATAATCAAGAAAAGACCTTTCAAAATATGCCAGACTCATGAAGAATTTCATTCAGGACAATCATGGACTGATATAATAATAATCATTAAGCGTGATAGACTGGACACAAACATTTAAAATAAAGAAACTGAAACTCCCCTGATATCGTAGATTGAGGAAGGTGTCCTTCCTCACACTTAAGTGCAACAGTGGGGGTAGTAGCGTTCCTCACACTTGCGTTCAAGCAAGTGTCCAGCCTTGGAGTTCTTCAGATACCATGATAAGAATTTCACCTGCACACACTACCCAAAAATAAACGCTAAAAAGCGTTGCATTAAAGCATAGACACCATTTCCACTTCTTTTTTTGTTAAAAATTAAAATTAAAATAAAATCATAAAAATAATAATAGGATAATAAAGTTTAACCACTGGGTTGCCTCCCAGTAAGCTGCCCGTAGTTTTAGTCTTTGGCTAGACTATCGCTTCGTTATCCTGGATCAAAAATAAAAGTAGACAATACCTTCGCCAGGAAAACGAAGTTAGTAATAGAAAGCAAACCACCTGGACAAAACAAAACGTTACTTCGGCATATATAATTGGAAAATGAATACTCCACAAAACCTGGTGTTTGAGGAGGTACTGCCGGTAGCGTAGTTTTAACAGGAGACCAGGTGTGATTGGCTTTTCTTCCTCAAATTGGAGGATGTAAACATCCTCCTCTTGCTGTTGAGGCTTATGGAGGCAGGATGGAGTTGATGAGAGACCGGCGGTAGTGGTGTTCCTTCCTCAGATTCGAGGATGTAAATTTCCTCTTCCGGTAGGTGAGGCTCAATAGGATCACCTTTCTCAAGCTCGCAGACCGGCTCAGACAACTTATCTTCATATTTTAATTGCTCCTCTTGTGTTGGGGATGGGGATGGAGGAGAAATGTAACTCTCAGACATTTGTCTAACTCGGCGTCGGAGAAAAATGTACTGAGAAGTTTCTTTATCTCCTCATCAGAACTTGTAGCTTCAATAATATCTGGCGAATTGGTTTCACTCCTTGGAGTCACCACTGGAATCTCTTCTGGTGGCTCGGCCTCACTTGGAGAATTCATCTGCCTCCGTGTAGATTGCTGCTCGTTCTGATTGAAGTAGTACTACCCCAACTGAGTTTCGTTGTAGCTGTGCATTGCCTGTCGACTTCCCACCAATACGCGTCTCCATTTTTTGAATTTGTTGAGGTTGTTGATAATCCTTGACCCAATTTTGATATGAGGATATCTCCTCTGTGCATCGTGTCCATTCCAGATTGATCAACAATCTTCTCACCTCATCGTGGCTGCTCTCCATTGTCAGTAATTATCCTATAAATACAAAAATAAAAATACCAAGTAGAAAAGAAATAGAAACAGAAAATAAAAATAATAGACAAAATTAACAAGAAAGAGAAACAATTAAGAAATAATATAGAAATACAAGAAATTTTTTTTTTTAGTAAAATTAATAAAGCGAAAATAAAATAAAAGTAAATAAAAAAAAATAGAAATCCCAGTAAAATTTAAAAACTATCAATTAACCGTGCTGGAGGTCCCCGGCAACGGCGCCAAAAACTTGATGGAGAATATGTGACTACTTCTACCACTTAGGCAGTGTACCTAATCGTTTTGCGGGATAGTGGATTCATGGGGTTGTCGTACTCTTGGGGACCTCGCTGTGGATAACTGACAATGAATTAAATTTACTGAGACTTCTAGTAAATAGATTTTATCAATTTTTTAGGAGAATAAATAATTACAAACTTAACTTAAACAAAATAATAATAAAAACAATTAAAATAGAACAAGATAATAAAAATAGGAATTATAAGTCTTTTCGTTTTTGAGAAAGCATCCCGGGTTGTTCTGCTCACCTATTTTATTAATTATATTAATATTAACTTTACCACTTAAGTAATAAACTCAGAAACTATAAATAATTCGTTGACGACTAAATCTAACGAACCCTAACCAGTTGCTAGAACTAGCAGCAGACTAATGCTCTAATCCGGACACAACTGATCGCATAAAGAACAGCTTCTATTTGAGACTAATTAACCTATAGGCCGGATCAGGCTTCTAGCTGTTAATCAGGTTTAATTCCTATGTCTTGTTTACTATCTCAGCTCTCGCGTGTTGATTAGAAAACTACAAATATTGCTTTAATAATTGATCAGAGAATTAAAGCAGATCAAGAACTGGAATTAAACTACTACTTTAGATAAAATCATAGTGGAAAGCTTAACATAACGTAATTATATAAAATAGGCTCGCATCCCAAACCTGGGAGGGCTTAAGTTTATTAATTAAACATAACTATGTATATAAACAACGTTTAAACAAAATAAGAGAAAGGGTAGAACAAACTCCAGCTAGCAAGTCGACTCTGAATCCCAGCTCCGCCTCTGCATCAACGTCATCCGTAATAATAATACTAACTAAATGGTAGAGATGTGGCGTGGTGGAAAAATAAATAAAATTGGAGAAGATGGAGAGAATAGAAATTGATGTGGTCGTGTGGAGAACGAGCGCGAATGAGCTGTTCGTGAATGAGCTGGTGGGCTTTGGATTAAAAGAAGGGATGATTTAACAAGGGAGCGTAGTTTATTTATAGGAAAAGTGAAGAAGAAGCAGACAACGGAGCAGGCGGTGTGACTAAATGGCGGTGGAGTTGGTGAGCAGATCGTGGGCAACAGCAATTGATTGCAGACAGAGCCATCGTCACGCGTCAGTGAATTAAGGTGGGCGCCGTCTGCAATTAATGAAGAGCAGTTGGAACGCGGCGCCGTGAAGAAGGAAGAAGAAAACCCTGTTCGTAATTCTGTTTTGTCCGCGAGGCGGTCATCTGTGTGCTGTCCGCCCGATAAGAGGCGGACGCCTCTGTCCTGTCCGCGACCAAACCAGGCGGACGCCTGTTCCTTGTCCGCGACCAAACCAGGCGGACGCCTGTTCCTTGTCCGCGACCAAACCAGGCGGACTCCTCTGTGATGTCCGCGAGGCGGTTGTCTCTACCTTGTCCGCTACTTATGAGGCGGACTCCACACACATGTCCGCGAGGCGGACTATATATATATATAGTCGTACATTATAATTATTACTGCAATCTTCAACCGGCTCTAGATCCTTCGTTATAAGTCCGTTTTACTTGCCGTTTGTTGCGTTGGAAAGCTCATGAGATCATCTATCCATTTATATAGCTTTTTCCTATATTTAACACATAAAATACAATTCATATCAAAATATAAATCTAGGAAAATCATATGATAAGTGTAAAATATGACATGCATTGTTATAAAAATAGGAAGAATTAAAGTCCTAAGAATAGATATATTTACACTTATCAAGCACGCGGGGTATGCGAATTTCATATGCAGCTTTTGCTGAGCCCCTTGGGGCACTGTTTTTATTTTCCAGGTACCCGAAGCTGATTTGGTTGAAGTTGAGACCGGCTTGCTATTCTTAGTTAGCTAGGGTTAATTTGTGGATAGTAATGAATTGTATAAGGATTGTAGCCCTTTTGAATTGTCGGTGTACCAAGCAGTACACCCTTATATATTTGGGAAAGTATGTAGATTTGTGAGGAATGGGTAAAATGTTAAACTCTTAATGAGTATGTATAGACATGTGGAAGATGGTGTATATTGGTATTGTGCTTAGGAAACTCGGTATCATGCATTATGAATATTGAACAATATATTGAATGGAGAATGGTATGTACTTGGTTTAGAATTAGAGTTTGATTTGTAATGTGTTGTACTCGGGAATTCCGGTCCATCAGACCGATGTTGTAGTGGAAGTGAGCCTTGTTAGTCACGGGGGTGGCTAGCGGCATTGTATCACCCGCCGATGAGTATGAATTATCCGCTGCGTAAGTATGGAAGTACGAGGTGATTGGACGGTAATGACGGGATTAGCGGTAGAGGTGTTACAAGAAGTTTCCACGCAACAAGTGGGCGGCATCCAGCAGACATAATTTCCAACTGGACTGACAAGGGAGGAGGAAAATGAGCTTACAGTTAAAGTAATCCAGGAAGGGAACCTTCTCGCCAGTGAGATAGAGTATATAAAATCCCACATTCCCAAAACCTACTACCTCATCGAATCCGGCACTTTCAAATCCACTATCATCCCTGATCCCACTCACACACAAGAACCAAAAATGTTTTCTCCTGCCCCCTCACCTAAAACCTCCAAAATCACCACAAAACAATCAAAAGCCAAACAACCAAAATCCAAGAGCCAATTAATCGCCACAACTAGTCGTGTAACTCGCGCATCTAGGCGCGCCCAAAAACAAAAAGCTCCACAACAATCCCATTCAACACCAGAAAGGATAACACGTCAGTTACACTTCACCGAGGAAAAATAAGCCTCTCCTTCAGCTGTCGTCAAGGAAGTGGTTCAATCACTAGAGGAAGAGGAGGTTCAAAGTGACGAACCATCACAAAAAGAAGCCTGAGTAGAAGAGAAAGGCCATGAGGAAGGTGTAACTGCATCTGACTATGAAGAAGAGGCAAACCTCATAGCTGCTCTCGAAGAACCAGCCACCGACAGGTCTCCGACACCTCAGCGACAACATAAAAACGGTGATAGCGACACAGAATCATCATCACCTATTATTCATACGCTCAAGGAGGGTGCTCACTTGGAGAAAGCAAAGGGAAAAAGAAAGATGGGCGCTTCCTCTAGCACCAAGGAGGTTGAAGAGCTTGCTCACGATGAAAAATCAGCTGCCAAGTCCCAACCTCCACAGTCCTTGAAGCGTCTGAAAAGGCTCAAAGAGCTAGAGCCTCCATTGATCAAGGCCGAGAACGTCAACGACCGCTCCTGTCACATCTTACCAAAGACGTTGGATATAGAGTGGATGAAGAAGATGGGTCTAGGAGAGATCATCGAGCTGTTGGAGTTCCAAGGATGGGTAGACTTCTTCCAGAAGCCTATCCCTGTCTACACCGAGTTGCTCAAGGAGCATATGAGATATCTTGAACCACTCCAGAGTGATAAAGATGACGACCAGCTCCTCTCAACGGTCCAAACGGCTCAAGTTATTATCTCCAAGTCTTGGATTTGCAAGACCTTCAACCTAGAGCCAGAAGGTCTGATCATCCTCAAGGAAACAACTTGGAATAACTTAGGACACCAAGGAGGAAAAATGGTCAACCTACTCAACAAAGGAGCAACGATGAAATACTTCAATGTCGTGGACATGTCCATCACTGACAGAGTCCTCTTCAACTTAGTCACCCACAACATCACCCCAAGGAACCAGCGCACCCACATTGTCAATGCCCGGGATGTAAGGCTGTTGTTCGCACTCAAGACCAAGGAGAAAATCAATCTGCCAGCCATGATTCTCTTCACTCTAGATGCGAGTTGTCAAGTAAACCAAGGTCTGGTACACAGGGAGTGGTCACCGCGGCACTTGTAGAGAGTGGAGTGGACACCGACAGGTTCCACGAGTGTGCGCACACCGCTCAGGACTACATCTGCTCTGAGATGCTATCCAAAATGGGGATAAAGACTAAGGGAGATAACCTGGTTGCCATCCAAAAGCCCACAAAAAGTGAGGAAGCACGATCAGAATCGCGACCAACAACAAGAGGTTCAGGACTCAACATGGTTCAAGGAGCAATAGATTTTATAGACACCCATAAAGCCTGAGCGTTCTTGGTCTGCTAGAGACTCGAGTGAAACTGTGAGAGTTAGAATTAGGATTATATTTTTTTTTCCATCAAATGTTTTATTTGCCCTTGACTATCTGTTTCAAAGTACCTTTTGGATATCAATGAAAATGCAACTGGTTTTTTGTTACTTGAATGCTTATGATGGGTACGAAATAATTTATTGTCTTGGCTGCTTCTTCTTTGATTAAAAATTATAAAATTATCTAAGATATTTAGTCATATCCATTCCACTAATCAATCCCGGACCTTGACACCTAAAAAAGCCTACAAACATAGCCCACAAGACGTAGCACCTCAATAAATGCCACTCACCAACCAGTCGTTGATCATATCCAAACTATCTATAAAAACTTGCTTACTCCATCCGCCACTCACACCCAGTCCTTCACATATCACACAATGGCACAAACTCCACAAAGTTTATCTAGCTCAAATGAGCAAACCGTTCACTCAACCATTCGCAAGTTCATGGCCACTAAACATCCAAAGAAATATGTCGCCCAAAGTTATGTTCAACCAGACTCTGACTCCCTTACAGCTTGGTCTATCACCTCAAGTGTCACTCTATCACATTCACGCTCTTCACACTGCATGGACTTCACCATAGAGTCTGATGAGTCTGACCTTTCTACCACAGCTGAATCACCTTTGATCAATCCAACCAAAGCCAAACCTTCTTGGATCAAAGCCGGTTTTTCGGAGGAAGATCCTTTTGGCTCAGAGGATTATGAATGGGATACCCAACTATGTCACTCCATCTAGATTATCTTGATTATGTTTTGTAGTTTATACTCTATGGAATGTCATGGCCTTTACAATATCTTACGTCCTATAATTACTCCCTATTTTGCTGTATGGCAAAGGGGGAAAGAAAAGTATATGTACTTGTGAGACTATGTCTATCATCCTTGTATTATGTATCATCTGAATGAAAACTTTATCTACTCTGGTCATAGTATAACATAAAAGCTATCACTTATTGTGTTGTGCATAAACGCTATTACTTATCACTATCATTCGTTAAAAAAAATTCATTCTTAAAATCCTTCCTAAAATTCGGAGGAATCTTTCTTAGGGGGAATCTCTCAATTTTTGAATTGTCAAGTACATATAAGTGTATAGGTTGCCATCATCAAAAATGGGGAAATTGTTAAGACAAGATCCTTGAGTTTTGATGATAGCAAACCTTGTATTGTCTATCTAATGCGTTTGTCAAGATTCATGATTCAGATAGATAGGTGAATAAGTGGCTTAGCACGCAAGGTTGCAAGCGCACTTAAGTCATGAGTGGCTTAGCATGCAAGGTTGCAAGCACGCTCAATCCATGATATATGCTCTACCAGTCGGGCACCTATCGTCGAGAGCTCCGGAGGACTTCTAGCACAGACAACCAATCAGACACCAAGCGAAGATATCTCTTATGCTTAAAGATGCAAATCAAAGACAAATACTACAAAGGACCGACACATTCAGTTAAGACACATACATCCACATGAGCAACTTGATCAAGACAAGCTCGCGAAAAAAGGAGAAATTCATTAATGCACAAGATAACAAAGCTATAAAAGAATAGCATTACATAACCGCAATGAATTCAAAAAAGGGCATTTATGAGCATTTAATGAACTCGACAGAATTAGGCAAGTGGGGCACACAAGTGGTGATCGACCTATCAAGAGGGTTGTCGCCAACTTGACCAACCATGAGGTAACACGTAGCTCAAGCCTCCAGATCAAGTTAAAGACTTTCTGTAAGTCTGTGTTTATTATGTGAATAATTGAAGTAGAAGTCGACTCCTAGAAGTCTAGGGATTAATAGGATGGTAGTTACATCCTAACAACCGTGTATATATACCTGCATTTATTCCATATGTAAGTAAGCCCTACACTAGTAAAAAGATGGACATAATCTGGGCAAGTGTGGATCAAACTTAGGAGTGTGTGTGAGTGCTAGAGAGTTGGTGAGCTAGAGAGGACTGGGTAAGAGTACCAATACATTGGGTATTTGATAGGACGACGGGATGGGAACTGTCGGTGAACCGTAGGCCGATAGTCAGGAAAGGGTTGACGACTTTAGGGGTAAAGTCGAAACTTTCCCGGGAGTCCGTGTCTGGGGCAAGGGAGGTTGAGTGAATTTTGTGTGTGTAAATTCTCAACCGAAATGCGTTTTCCAGTTTAAAGTTATCTCTCATCCTTCCCTAAACTATCAAGTTATATTAGAGTCCACGATACGTCCACGACACGTCGGGGACGCATCAGGAGCACTTGCTGGTTTCACAAGGTGTCCCTCGGCTTGTGTGTTATTTGTTTATATGTTCCGACTAAACAAGATAAAGCATGCAACCGGTTATTGTGTTTGTTGTGTGTTGTATTAACTAACGCAACTTACCTTTGAGAACTTACTAACTATGTTAGTAAACAATTGTTTGAGAACATAACACTCCTTAATATTGGTTGGTTAATAACCGAAAGCGGTTTAACTAACACCTTCGTCTTTGAGACTTCTACTAATTGGTACTTGGGGGAGTGAGGAATCCGGAATGGTTCGGTCATGCATGTGTTAAGGGGAGGTCGGTTACCTTTTATTAGCGCCGGCTTCCAAATGGGCTTGTCTTTGGACTCGTCGCCTAGGGTCGATAAATAGACCCGGCCACCTTGAATTACAATTCGAGGTGGGAGGCCAGATTAAGATGGTGTGGTGGGATCTACCTAAATCCCAACTAATTTAAGAATTATTGTTTATTCAACCAGCGCAGTTCTCGGCCACTGGCTAGGGTTACATTTGACCTGAAAAAAATAAACAATGGACTAAGTATAACCGAATCTAATAAAAGAACGGTTGTTATGTTTGAGATAAGAGGAAAAATGAGAACTAAATGTTTCATGAATTTAAGGAGTTAAAAACTAACTCGTTTACTTAAGGAACGCTTATTAAGTCGTTCAATGTGTTTGAGCTATGACTTGCTTCTTATATTGTGTTGTGTTTATTGTACTTCTTATTAATGTTGCATAAATAATCAATCGCATGTATATGACAAAATAGTCATGCGTAGCCCCGTTAGCTTGGGGGCTACACGTTAACCGTGCCAACAAAGGTGCTGAGCCCCTAGGGGCATCCATATTATTTTGCAGGTAAAAAGTAGCAGATAACCCGGCTTGAGAGTAGGAAGGGGTAGACATATACGGGTTTAAATTTGACCTATGAGTTGCGCATGTACACTCGTATGGTAGTCTATGTTAGTAAGTTGTATAGGAGGAAAGGTACTTGCAATTGTGTATGTATTTGGTTATGACTTGTAAGTACTAATGTTCGGTATATTCGGGTCCATCAGACCGTAGCTAGATCTTGGAGAATTTATTATGCCTAGTTAATCACGTGGGTGACTAACGGCGGTAACACCAAATGTTGTAGGAAATTCCCCTGCAATGTAAATGAAAGTAATTGGAGGTTTATGAGTTATTGTCAGTTTATGAGTTGGGGTGTTACACTAAGCTTGTATGGCGCCTTTGTCTGACGTACGATATAGAATATTTATATCACTATGAGTCAATCCACATGACTCATTAAACTCGGTATTTCCGAATAACACTAATAATCCCGACATTTCATCCCCGAATTTCAACAGTTAGTTGGTTCAGGTTTCATTACGTTAAACTCGTTACTCGTAGTATTTTCCGATGTAACACCCTACTCCTAACTTATAATAAACGTCGCACATCGTAGTAAAATAAACAACGTCGCAGCGGAAAATAAAAACTATCTAACCTTGGTGTTACACGCCGTCACTCACCCTTGTGAGCAACAAGGCATCCAAACTCCATCCAACAACAGATCAACGCTGTGATGAAAAGATACTGAGCACCCTACTTATTACAGACCAAATCCAAACTAAATGAGCAACTAAGTAAATACAACAATCTCAAATACAGTACATAAACAAACGACAGGTGTTTATTTAAACACAGCTGCTACCCTGTTTCCCGCACTCCGGCCTGTACAATCTTCAATAACCTGAAATGTTTGGCCCAATGAAGGGCTCAGCAAACTATGCTGGTATGCTAAATGTAGCCCTAAGTCATCTAGATTTCCTTTAGTCGTTTAAGCCATCTTGATATTAGATTCATTACAGATAATCCGGTTTACAAAAAAATAACTAAAGCACTGTAAACACTGAGCAATCACATAACAATTCACCTGCAACACACAATGTACAATAATACACATCCAGCAGTAATCAACACCAGGCAAGATGTAAATATTTAACAACTGAACTTGTTAGTAGGTCACATGACCCTTAACCTTTTAAACCATCCACTTAACCTCACCTCAGGCGTCATGTTAAGACAACCTTAAATAACCTTTATTAATGGACAGTGTGTCCCCTGGGTTCCAAAGGAACCGTTACCAGCTGACCTTTATGGTCCTGGATAATTGACCGATCCGGTCGAACCTGTGCACCAACGGCAGTGCCCTCCGCCATCCCCGAATGTGGCTGATGGATTTCCTTGAGTGACTCCCCATTGAAGTCTCTCGTAGTGATCACAATGCGCAACCAGAATGTCGGAACAGTCTGGATTCCTCTCTTAATACATTAGCTCTTTGTCAGTGATACAATAACCAATATAATTTAAGACCATAACAGTTGACCATTTGTTAGGCTAAATAATACCTAAAGGTCTGTTAGTCCTTTCCAGTTCAAAGGTGTAAATCTCCAGTCACGAAACATTCGCGAATAAAATACTACGCAACAGTGTAAACAATATAGTTCACCACAACATACACATAAAATCACAGATATCGTTCTTGATAATCAAACATATAATGTCCGGACCTCAGGATAATCCTTAGGACATTCAGACCACACAATTAACATACCGTTCACCAGGGTAATAGCTAGCTCGACAACGTGCACTGTAGTAACTCTTTCTCGTACACTGTTATTCATGCATGAAATAACGTACTTTTATTAATACGACTGTTCCCCGGTTATTTAAACAGTGGCTCTAGAAACCCTAACGGTTTCATCATTTCATGTGACGTTCACATGTGATAATGATTTATCTTCATACGGTGTACCTTTATCTCATTAATTATATATCCATAATTATTTCCACTTACCATTTATATCATATCATGTAGTGACCTAAGTTATAACCACTTTTATTTTATAAACTTTATATTGTATTTCATAATATACCATAATACATTATATTACATAATCTTAACTCCTTTCTTTGTTAATTACAAAAAAAAAACCACCATAAAAATTCGGTATTAATAACTTGTACACAACAACTTTTATAAATCATCAAATATCCTTATAACTTCTATAATTTACTATTTAACCCCTAAACTTTATATAAGTTACATAATAACTCATAAACTATAGTTTTAATATTTAATTTTCTTAAATACCAAACATACCCTTATAATTTCGTAAATTACATAACCGCCCCTATTTAAATTCGGTTTTCAATTTATATTTCCATAAATCACATATTCACCCCAAAACTTCTATAAACTTATTATTTTATGTCATAAATCATTCTAACCCAAAGTTTTTGGTCAACACTCTGATCAAGATTTAATTTCATAATTAATACTTCCATATACCCATAAAATCATTTATATTTTCGGTAATATCCTAAACTTCTCAATAATTACAACATAGTCCCAAAACTTTATTAAATGCTATTCTTTACATCTAAACACTTATTCAAATTCACCAAAATTCATAATATTAATTCCCATCTTATATTATACCATAAATTCACCAAATAAATCCTTATATTCTCGGAAATTTCATAAATGTACACTAAACTTTTCAAAATTACATTTTAACCACTTAACTTATTAAAATAGCCATTTAAATACTCGTAGCTATTTTTAATATTCCAAGAATTCATAAAATAAGTTCATATACTTATACGTATTTCAAAATTCATCAAATACCACCTAAAGCTCTCGGCAATAAGTACATGACTTTTAAAACTTGCTTTAAACATTGTAATATGTATATATAATTGTATATAAGCCATATAACACTTCCAAAAATTATGCTAATGACTTAGAATGATTATAAACTAAAAATAAAACATAAAATTCCAAGACCTCTCGGTTTGAACAAAAAGGTAGCATAGTTAATTCTTATGATCTAATTATATGCCTTAAGGTAGTAATCTTACCTTATATGTTATATTTTATTTCCTTGACATTATAACCTATAGTTTTCGAACTCCTTGTACATATATAGGAGATTTATTTATTGGAATTCCAACAAGAGTTTATAAATAATACTTGTAATAAATTTCCAAGAGTTTACCTTAGGAATTTGTCAAGGTATTTTGACACACCTTGAGATGATTGTAGATCCAATTTTTCCTTCATGAAATAATGAAGAGAGTATGGATTTAGAAGACATAATATTTTCGGACATGTTGGAGAAATTGTTTAGGATTTTCAAATATGAAAATACCTTAGATTAACCTTGATTACTCCTTGAATTGATGTTGAATCAAGACAACTCCTAGGAGAACAAATGAGTGGCGAATTCTTGTAAGCTTGATAAGCTTATTCTTGCTTCAAGACTTGATAGATTTAACTAGGAACTACATTGAAATGGTGTTAGGAATTATTATACTATTAATAGAGGTTATTAGCATTTATGAATTAAGTTAGGAATTTGAACAAAAGAAGCAAGGAGAGAGCTTAGAAGCACTTACTAATTCGTGAAGATGGTAAGGGAATGAGATGGTAAGTTACGGTTTGTTTTTATGGTATGTCTTCAATCTCCTTGTTTGTTATCTTATGATTACTTAATTAATCACTAATGTGTTACTTAAATAACTCACTATATTCTCTTAGCTTGGTAACCTTTCGGCTGTAGTGGTTTTTAGGCGGCTCACTCCTGCATTCTAACCGGCTACCATGGGTGGACCTTATTGATTTGAATCACTTACCACACCAAGCTTGTATTCTGTAGCTTAATCCACTCATTTGCTTTGTTCTTTTGCAGGCCTACATTCGGCGCAGACATGGAGAACCAAACGGCGCCTCCTATCCCATTGCTACATTAATCTTTTGCTAGTAGGTTAATTCTCACCTATCTACTCCTATCTTGCAGGTGTCAAGCGCAATCGGTGGAGAAGGCTTAGTCACCTTCCAATTGAGGTGATGGTGTTTAGTTAATATGGTATTAATTATCATGGTTTATGTGATTGTTTCCTGCAGGTGTGGGCGTCTGGCTATCATGTTCTGCAGGTAGTATCGGTCGAGACTGCTGGACACAAAAGGAAGCTCCACATCGACACCTTCACGTGGAAGAAATACTAGCCCACCTAAACTTGATTATAATACTAGTTGATCTTATCCTGTTTCTTGCTTATGATGCAGGTTGTTCGGCGCATGGACAACGATGGTGGAGATTCCACCAGTTCACGCCTCATGCTTAAGGAGCATTAAAGATGTGGTTATGGTTTGTTAATTTAGTAGGCTTTATCTAGATATATATTTTATCTGTTTGATTCTCTTCTGCAGGCTGTTGATCGGCGCAGACTGCTGGCGCAAGGAGGCTCCATCCTAGTGTGACTCCACGTTAACAATCTGCTCGATCATACAGACCTGTATATTATCTATTATTCTGCTTGCTTTTGCAGGTATTGCAAGCGGCGCTCAGAGATTCTGCAGGTAGGGGCTTTATCCTGATATGTATTTTATACACTTCTCTAGCTTGCTTTGTCTTGCAGGTACACGCCTGGATTGGAGCACATCCGCATGGCTTCTTCAACAACATGTTGAGCGGCTGTAAGGAGTGGCTCTCTTTTAATCAGATTGTTAATGTTACATAGGTGTAGATCTACTCTGTTTTTTTTAGTTGATCTTATCCTTTCCTGCAGGGGCATCAGCGGCGCCGACCTGAAGCACCACTACCTACATCATAAAGTACCTTGTTCTTGTTTAAGTATTGATATTATCTAATCTGCTATTTAACTTGTGGTGCAGGTTGCGATCGGCGCAGACCAGAATGAAGAATCAGCAGCACCAATTCGAATGGTTGGAATTAAATGAGATGTTTTATATCATTAGGTATTAGCTTAGGTTATACTTAGTTTATAAATAATTCTATTGTAAATTTCATTGCAGATAGTACGGTGGTTCTGCCTCATTAGACTGCTATTAACTGTTCCACTCACATAAATAACTTGCTAGGATGAGTCATCCTAGCATATTGCATAATTTTGTAATAAAACTAGTCCAAAATAGCTAGTAGTCACGCCCATATTGGAGGTCAAATGAGACTGATTTATTATTTAAAATTTTTATTACATTATATTGTACTAGGACCATACTAATATATGTAATAGGTTCCAGCATTTAATTGGTACGTTTTAATTATGGGAAAAAGGTGAAAGTTTTAAGGTAAAAATGTTGATTTTAGGTACCCTTTTGACTAAAATCTCCCCATCAGTACCAACAGTTTTCAAGTGTTTATTTATGTTGTTTATAGTCAATAATAATATATTGAAGTGTGACATTAAATTATATAGGGTTATATAAACCCATGACATAATTTTTAGGTTACTCGGGTAAAAAGGAGCGTTAAGAAACTCCCCCGAGTATTTATCTTTAACTGCGAGTTTAACCTGAGAACTTTGTCCTAAATGTTTATTAAAGTATTATCATGCATTTGGAATGAGGTATAATGTTTTACTTTATTTAATATGGTATTTCCGGGACTTTTCGGGTCTTAAGGGCCTCTAAGAGAATTCCCGGGTATTTAATATTTTTACTCGGTTCCAACTGAGTACTTGTGTTCCAGAGGTCATATAATGATCCTTGGTTGACCTCATATGATTTTATAGCTTATATAATTTATTTACTTAAGGTCGGGCTTTAACGCACGTTTTTGACCTTAAGGAATTTTAGTGCGTTCTTAACGCTTGAGTGTCTATATACTCTCTTTAGGGTTTAAATAATCCCTTAAATAATATATATTTATTATGATTTAATTATTTAAATATTAGGGGTATTTCAGTCTACCCCCCTTAAAAGGACTTCGTCCCGAAGTCATAACTTATATATCCTAAGGAATCAAGTTCCTCATATCTATCCCTTGTACGCAATATGAATATACATATGTCCAACGTATCACAGTATAAATAGTTTAATAATTGTAAATCAACGAGTGTCCATACTTCCTAGCTACCCCACAAGGTCCTCACTGGACAAGTGCAATACCAAATCCTCAGTCCTACAGAGTGCAGAGGCGTAAACCCTTGTCAGTAATTTCCTTGCGTGATTGCAGTAAGAATGAACATATCATAAAGTAAATAAGTAATTCCATAAACCATTCAACCAAGTGCCACATAGGACAACCATCACAAATTGTTACATAGAACCCAACCAATATTCATACAAACACTTGCACACATGCGCAACAACCAACCAACAACCAAGTACAAACCAAGGATAGACTGCAGATATGCAAGTCGCATGTGGTGCTCTACCCCCCTTAAAAAGGGTCACGCCCACGTACCCCCACAAGTATACACAAAGCTAAGCGAAAAGTGCTGGATACTTGTCTCGCATGGAGTCTTCTAACTCCCATGTCGCCTCCTCAACGTCATGATTTGACCACTGAACTTTGACCATTCCAATGGTCTTGTTCCTGGTCTCCCTAGTCTTGTAGTCTAAGATGCGAACTGGGGTCTCCTCATATCTGAGTGTAGGATCTAGCTCGAGTGTCTCGGGCTCTAAAACATGCGATGGATGAGGCACATACTGCTTAAGCTGTGAAATGTGAAATACATTGTGCACTCTCCCAAGCTCAACAGGTAAGTCTAATCTGTAAGCTAATGGGCCCACTCGCTCCGTGATAAGGTATGGTCCTACATATTTTGGGCTAAGCTTGCCCTTCTGCCCAAATCTAAAGATTCCCTTCATAGGCGATACTCTGAGGAAGACTCGATCGCCTACTGCGAACTCGAAGTCTCTCCTACGAACATCCGCATATGATTTCTGTCTGTCCTGGGCTATCTTCATGTTTTTGCGTATCTGCACGATGTCTTCTTTCATTTGGTCTAAGTACTCTGGCCCTAAGATGATGTTCTCACTGGGCTCGTCCCAACATAGTGGTGTCCTACATGGTCTGCCGTACAGTGCCTGAAATGGTGGCATCTGAATGGATGCATGATAGCTGTTATTATAGGCAAACTCAATCAGATGTAGTCGATCTATCCAGCTTCCCTGGAAGTCTAAGGCACAAGCTCTGAGCATGTCCTCCAATGTTTGAATCGTTCTTTCGCTCTGGCCATCTGTTTGTGGGTGAAAGGCTGTACTTAGCTTCAGCTTGGTACCTAATGCCTCCTGAACCTGCTGCCAGAATCTGGAAACAAACCTGGAATCTCGATCTGACACAATAGACTTCGGTACGCCATGGTATCTAATAACCTCCCTCTGGAAAATATCTGCCAGCTTAGGGACTTTCCATGTGTCCTTGATCGGAATGAATTTAGCTACCTTTGTCAATCTGTCGACGATGACCCAAATCATATTAGCACCTCCTCTAGTCGGTGGAAGACCTACTACAAAGTCCATGGATATATCCTCGAACTTCCAGTATGGAATGGGCATCGGCTGTACTAAACCGCCCGGTCTCCGGTGCTCAAATTTCACTTTCTGACATGTCATACATCTCGCCACAAACTCTGCAACGTCCTTTTTCATGCCACTCCACCAGAAATGCAATTTTAAATCCTTATACATCTTCGATGACCCCGGGTGTACTGACAATGATGAGCAGTGAGCTTCCTGTAGTATCTTTTCTTTCAAATCTGGGCTGGTCTCCGGAATGCATAAACGACCATTCAGTCTGATCAACTCATCTTCACTAAGTACAAAGTCATATTTCTGCCTCTCAAAGATACCATCTGTCATCTGCTGTCTAATAGTCTTCATGTACTGGTCATTAGTCTGAGCACAACGTACCTCCTCGATGAGGTCGTTGTCTCCTGTCAAGGCAAATAAAGAATGAGCTCTGCGGCTCAGGGCGTCAGCAACTACATTAGCCTTACCCTCCTTGTACCTGAGGTCGATGTCGTAGTCCTTCAGAAACTCGACCCATCGCCTCTGTCTCATGTTGAGCTCCTTCTGAGTAAACAAATGTTGAAGGCTTTTATGATCTGAGTAAACTGTCACTGTCACTCCATATAGGTAGTGTCGCCAGATTTTCAGTGCAAAAACAACTGCTCCCA